>JAQGAD010000524.1:0-35897 GCA_034696625.1 Isotomurus palustris | reverse complement strand
TAACAGAAAGTTAGTTTTAAATATTATGGTCATCATACAGGCATCTCGTTACATCTTGTGAGATATTAGTAACAAATAAAATCCTACCATAAACAAGTTAAATGATAAATAATTGTGTTTGATAAAATGATTTTTACAAATAAATTACATACTTTACTGATGTCTGAAGTCATTTCACTTTATTTGAATTAATAGTTAGCATACGAAAGGGAGGACACCTGTCTTTCAAATAAGAATTAAACAAACGCAGGAAAGTGATACTGGTCTATTGGCCATGCAGTTGTCAGAATTCCTGTAACTCGCCAAACTATTGAATCCATTCTAATTCAACTACAAAACCTTCATATCTGCATCCTTTGAACAAATCTGTAGGAAAAGTTAGTTTCATGAGTACAATTCTTGGTAGGTTAAGTCCTCCAAGGCCAAGATCCTCAAAATAGTTTATCGTTTCTATGATTTTGTATAGCCTATATTATACTCTTTCAGCGAAATCTTAAGTACACTGTACATCTCTAAGTTTGAGATTACAGATAATGCTTGACTATTTCGAGTCTTTCTAACAAATGTATTTGCTTCAAGGATCGCACTTCCACTCAACATGAGAAGAGACAATGAAAGCCTCTTTAATAGAATCTGATACTCAAGTCATGTAGCAAGGGTTCCCTATTCCTCCAAAGTGGAAGAAGTTACCAATTATCCTTCCAGCAACTTCTCCACTTCACACTGCATTCTTCGCTTCCTCTCCCATCATCTCAGTTTCTTCTTATTTGAGTTTCTGATCATCCTGCTATCCGTTTCATTCAATTAACACTGAAGAACCAACCATTCCTGGATGGAGTTTACATGAGAAGAATCGAACCCCATTAAATAAAATCCTATGTCTATAGACAATAACTAAATGTTGTTTCTATCTCACTTCCTACTATAAGTCCAGTAATATTATTTTACTAGATTAGGTTCACTGTTTAACTCCGTGCTTAAGCATCTTTGCTTAAATGACATAATTTTCCCCATTACTGTCAACTTAATCTCTGTGTAAATAGAGTTTAGTTCTCCAATTTTAATTGAACAATTAAGAGATATATAAACAGTACAATCCGTTGAGCAATCAAAATGGATTGTTTTTTTAATCCCAAAATGCCAAAAATAACCACAGAAAACTGTGGAATGTATTCAACGAAGCCTTGAAATTTATTTCCCGTTGAATATGCAAAGAACTGCTAGAAGCGTGTTAAAAACAAGGACCATAAACAGCGCACTAAATTACAACGATTTAATTTGAGGACGCTCAAAAACACCCGACTTGCTTGTGCATTTGTATGCGACCGAAGAGGGTAAAGGAATAGGTTACTTTAATTCTATGGTTTTTCATTCCTGGTTCAGTTTACTAAACTCTCAACTTTCACCAACTTGAGCACAATATGTACACATCATCAGTTGCCAGTGTAATGCCCTAGAACTCTTGCGAAGGCCAAACTGGAGTTGGACAGAGTTAAAGAAACGAATGCATCATTGAAGCCAACAAAAAACAAAGTGTTTTGTCAGAAGTAACGACACCGAGAACTCGGGGAATATCACGCACCACATTAAAAGAGCTGCAAAACGGAGTTGTCATCTTTTCCTGTTAGTGGCTCTCGATTTTTCTGCTGAACTACAGTGCGCAGTATGAAGCCGTTTGGAGACATTAAGAATTATGGTCGACCACTAGCTCATGATTAATTGTGGACCCAACTGCGTGCCTGCAATAGAGGAACTACTACAGGTTATAGTCTACGACACATCAATTTGGTAACGATCCAAAAGAAATAGCCTCATGAATTTGGAACCCGTGAAAAGGCATCAGGATTCCAGGATAAAAAATATAAGATGACATTTTATGTTGGAATGATGTGTTGTCTTTAATAAACCTGGAATTAATACGTGTTTCAGTACGGATACGATTACTCTATAGTCATTTTATGTTTCTACAGTTGACAGTGTTAGAGACTACTAAACTAAACGTAATCCAGGTTCTGTAGCTCTTTTCTTTTTTATCTGAAACCAAAGTACAAAAAACCGGAGATGAAGAAGCAGGAAATTACACAAGACTCAAGTAATTAATAATAACAAGTAAAGTAACAAAACTCAGGAAGTTTGGTAAACCGTAGATGATACGAAATACTAAAATTAAAATACTAGTTCATCTACACATCCAGTCTATGTTGGTTCTTCGTGCCTCGACTGATCGACTATAGCACACACCACAACCAGGAAGCAGCATTACTTAACATGAATCTCGAATGATAAAACAATGACTCAAGCAAAGAAGTGAATCTTTAATCTCCTGTCTCGTCCTTTCGCCTCATAAACCACGAACTATGTCTCGTTGGCTTTGTATGATTATGGAGATAGAATAACCTAATGTTTCCCAAAATTCCCATAGCTCAGGAGGGAAAGCCCTTCACACTTTTAAAGGGAAAGCAAACTTCCTGCGAGTTAATTCATGTCCTTCGGCACAATGATCCATTATGCATATGCAAAACAAGTGTGACTGTCTACTCTTCTTAAATCAAGTGTCACAATGTCATCTGTTGATTTTTCATCTTGACGTCCCAAGGGCATCAAGTCACTTCCCACTGTAACTTCAAAGGCTCGTTTGTGCTATTTTGACACGGAAAGCTTTCTTTTCTTAGTCTTCGCTTCTGCAGAAGATGAAATGGAGACAAACCTTGTGAAGCCATTTCTACCATTCCTACGTCATACATGTAGTTTCCCCTTGATATCTCGGATGCCGTGTAAGAGTGTGCTTTGCCTTCTTCAAGTTTGTTTCCCTTTTCTCTCCGCTAAACACTCAAAAATAATTGTGTATGAATAATAAGAACACAAACTGAACCAAACATAACGTGTTCATTGACATGCAATTAACTTGCGAGTCATGCGAATTCCAATGGAGTTTAACACTTTGATGGGCACATTAAATTGAAAGCCTAGAGTTTACTTACGGAGATAAATCAAAATATTTTATTAAAATCTATCAAAAGCTAAAATCAGATTAGAAATTCATTTCCTTCGATCGACTTTCTTCCCAAGTGAAAGAACTTTCACTTTCAGACAGATGCTTTCCTCTCTCACTTTCAGTAGTAACTTCGAAATGTACTTTCATATGTCACAGAGGTTAAAAGCTAAGCACTGTTCTTTTAGCATGAATAAATATATCATTTCTTTTTCCAACAACAAATAGGGATCTGTGCAGCAAAAGGGAGGTGATTTTTTTAATAAAAAATTCTCCAGTGGAAGTTGTGTATTATACGACGAAGACAGTGAATTTATTCGTCTCTGCATTAAGCTTCCTCCCTCAAGCGATGATAATGGTTTTTTCACGATGAATACACTTCCTATTTTTTACTTTTCTTCTTTGTTGAATTGCTCTTTGAAACTTTGTCCTCAAACTAATGTTCATTCAAGGAAATATTTATTCAATGAGTGGAAATACAATATACTAAAAAACAAAACTTGCAAGGTTTCTCAACATGTAGCATCTTTGAGACTTCTGCCATTCTCACAAAAAAGAAATGCATAATAATTTGTAAAGTGAAAGTACATAAGTGAAAGTATTATGTTAATGTTAAAACTTGATGCAATAACATTTCCTGCTACTTTTGGACGGCATGCGGCAGAGAGAGCTAAAATTGTGTTAGTTGTCCGTAAGCGAATCGCAAATTTTCGCATAAATACATTTTTCTAGTCAGACTCGTGCCAACAATAGAAAAGATAATGCTAACCTTGATATTTAAGAATCTAATATAAGAATACCGTATACTGGCACATGGACGGTAATATTATGTGTTAAGATTTATTTTTGCTGACCTTGTTAATTACTTATTAAACTTGTTTACTTATTCCAGCATAATTTCAATTAAAGGTGGAAGTAAATCGAAGCAGAATAACAATTATTAGTCTTTCGCAATATCCAGAATCCATATTACAGTTGATAGAAACGTAGAATAATAGAATATTGTGAAATCCCAAGTTACACTCTGGTTCTCTCGGCTCTCAAAGGAGTAGATTGGAGGATTAAAACTGACATTTCCAGACCTCAAATATCACCTGTGCTTTCAAACACCCAATTTTGTTTTGTGTGTGAGTTATCTCCCAACATAGGGACGAATGACATATCAGTCAATCCACTTCGTGTGAATAACACAACCTATTCATTCAGTCCTATTCTCCCATTTCCCAATCATGTTTACTCAAACAGATATTCTTCCTGGAAGCAGAACTTAACTTAAATCAATTCTTACAAAATTCAAATGTGTTTCATCACACATCACACAACTCATTATTCAATGGTAACCGTTGCCATTAAAATACACAAACAAAATAACCCAATTCAAAACTGTTGACTATTTTGTAACCTTCCTGAATTGCGGATTATGTACTACTTTCCTTCGTAAATTTCTTGGAAAGTAGAAACAAACACTCCAAAAAACAAAAGACCACTAAAAAACATATCGAAACGAGGGCAATCATTTTGTATAATATTTAAGTGAACTGAAGCAGAGCCAAAATTGCCAAAAACAGTAAGAGAATATAACGACCTCCTCACAAGTGGAAGAACATTAAGAGCATCATCATAATATTATTATTAGGAGATGTAAAGCACACATCTTATTATTATTGTCACTAACAATACAAACATTACAAACTACAAAGCAACGAAGCAATAAAAACGACGAAACTCGACACTCGACCTACTCATGTTTTTGTTGCTGTTGAGCTTGAGCTTTAGAAACAGATTATTTTTATACTCGGCCAAAACACAACAATAATAGGATTTCCAAGTCTTCTTCTCGTGAAGCCATCTTCATTAAGTGTCCTTGTCCCACCACACTTGCCCATAATAAATTGCATGTTGAGGGGGTTTTATTTTTATTAGCAACTTGTACTCTTTGTGCTCTATCAGATATGAGTTGTTCGTTTAAGATGATATCATCAGAACTCAACGGGAATCTCCACAAAGATCCTTCCGGTTGTTTGGACTTGGCAGTGTACGTGAAATGTGAAATGGAAGTTTGGATTTGGAGTTTTGGAGTGTGGAGACTCGACCAACTTTCCCTTTGAGGTCTAACCACCTACAGACCACGAACGAGAGGAGCTGATAATCGTCATCAACACTTTCTCCATCCAAAATCCAAACCAGCATCAACACACAACACTCTTGATATTCACCCAGCGTACTGTTTGTATTTTCACTCGACTTGCTTCTTGAATGTTAGAGAGAGCGTAAATGTGACAGTACTAATCTTGTCCTAGATGAACTTTAAGCTTCCACTGAAGCTTTTATTGCAATATTATCCGCCATTCGCACCAAAAACTTCATTTCCCTCAGTCCTCGTCTCACATTCCTTAAGTCTCCCCTCCCTCCTCAGTTATTAAGGGAAATACAATCTACAATCTATATACACACACACACATACTCTCTCTCCCTCTTATCCAATTCTAGTCAGGAACACGAAGTGCAATTTACGAGAAAGCAAACATCGCACATCGCTTTTATGCACTCCATCCTCGTGGAATAATTTCTCCAGACTTATTTACAAATCGAATTCGCAAAACTCTCTTCACAGAAACTTTACTCATTCGGAGAGGCGATAATCCTCCATACCTGCTCCATTTTAAGTACAAAGTAGGTCGTTCATCGTTAGAAAACTAAATGAACTTTCTAAAATCAATAGTTCCCTTACACCTTAGGCAAAATACCATAAGTGGCAAATGGTATGCATTCCCTCGTGAATCCTAAATCATACCAGATGTTCCAGCAGAAGCTTGCAAAGAGCAAAAAAAAAATTGGCTGGGTGAAGAAACTATAAATTACTTGAGGACAGCACGTTCCCTTTTGCCTTTCGCTTATTTCCCATTTGTGGTAACTCTGTATGAGATTATGGAGACAAAGTAGGAGGTTTCGACAACAATATATTTATTTGTCATCTGTTATTATCCCGACATGCAAGCGGTTCCCGCAGTCTCACCCATTTTATTCGATTCTGACCAAACGGACTGTTTTGCAGCAGATTGCTACCGACTTTGTGGACTGAGGACAGTTGTTGTGTTGAATTACACTGACAACCACAAGAGACTTCGCAGAATTCCACAAAGAGAGCAGAATTACAGAGATCACTTCAGCGGTCGTGGTTGCTGTCGATGTTGCTGGTAGTCTGATTTGTCCATAGATTGGAGTTCGTATTTCGTGTTTCTACACAAAAGCCTGCAACATCAGGAAGAAGAAGTGAGCATCTCATCTAACTCAGCCAACCACTCCCACACATGAGAATTCAATTTGTATTGTCCTCGCTGATTGCACGCGAACTGGTAATAAGATTATCCATCACATTACTTCGGGCTTTCTAGCAGAACTTAATCTGTGGGAGAGCTGTCCTCATTTTATTCGTTTGTGCATTCGACTGATTCGACACTCCGTGCAAAAAGAGATGTTGAGGATTGTCTCCGTCGTTCAAACATTGGTTTAGGCTTTCTGAGGATCCTTTGGCACATTGTGAAAATTATGAATCGTGCGAATTTAATAATCACATTATCTCTCTCAATCTATATTAGTATACAATAAGAAAGACATAAGATTAACACGAATTTAATCGATGAACTTGAAGAGATGATGAAAAGCAGTGTATGACAGTTTGACAGTACGTGTCATCACGCTTTTGAAATCTGGAATTGTTAAGTCTCAGTGTTTCTTATGAAATCCAAGACCTTTGTTTTAATTCAATCAAACTCAGATCAAACGGTTAATTACTATTCGCAAATAGTTATGAGCTGTCTGTATAATCAAATCATCCATCTACTTTTCCTGAATCTGACACAAACCATTTAGGTACGATGTTCTTCTATATAGTTCTGTGGGGTACGATATTTGCTTTCCAATACTTTCCATGCATAAATTATCCATAACCAATATATAATTCTGTTAAGAATGAACAAAACTGTTCCAGATTGGTTATTTGGAGCAACTGCCTTAAGGTTCATATTTCATGAGGCCGTACACCCAACTTCGATATCTGCAGTGAGTCCAAAGCATAAAGAACAGAGAATAAGAGGTTTCAGGTTTCCTGTGAAGAGAGGAAGTAACAATTGCTAACGAGCTACTTTCACTTTTCGTTTATGGCACCATTCCAAAAAGTTCTTGGAAAAATAGCTCGTTAAGTGTCATAAATAGCTATCAAAATCATTATAGGAATAAGTCGGGTCTTTTATTGTTACGTAACGAAGCCTATCCTACGGGGCTGTTCCACTTAATTTGCATCCTTAGCCTAATTGTAATAATGGGGGGTCTCTGGAAACGACACGCCTACTCGCTGGTCTCTGGTCTCGAGGCAAGGCTGTTTCAACTTTGAAAGCGTAATCTAATACGTACATCTACAGTTTTGATAAAAAAGTCATACAGCAAACAAGAAGCGGGTACTTAAGTAAAAGATTTAGACTTGTCCAGAACTCTTCCACTTCAAGCAAAACTTGGTCTGTTGTTGGAGAGATAATGGGCACCAGAATAGCCACGACGGAAGATAGAGTCTGAATGAATCATCTTCAATATGTCGTGGGTGGAAATTACAGTCATTATGGGGGCCAAAGGAGGTTTCCATCTCATTAAAAATCCGTGTTTCCTGTCTAAGTTGGCTAAGAGAAAGTTCATGCATGCATTCGCTAACATGATGTGAGATAACTTCATTCTACAACAGGAATTCTCGTAACATGCAGTCGTGTGCAGTAATTATGGCCCTAAAGTACTTTCACAGTTCCTCTGGGTTTACCTGGTGGCTCATCTAAACGCTTAAGTGACCTTTGCCTTTATTGCTCAGCATATTATGCTTTCTGCTTGCCCTTCCAGTAAATCCGGATGTGTAGTCAGTCTCTAGTCTCTTACTCCACGTCGGTAGTGTGCAAATGGTTAAAGTTCAGTCTTCCAGTATAGTAGACACGGTCCACATTAACTCCAGCAGAACTGTTGGGCAAATAATAATCAACAACAAATAGCAGATGCCTGGCTGTTTAGTACAACTGCATGGCTCGCTAATGTGGCGACCTTTAGCGATCACTTTATGTTCAGGTATAAACAGAATATAGTCATTTGTTCGTGTTCCTCTAATTACTCTATATACAGTCTTATCACCAATTTACACACAATTGTAACGTAGGCTATTTACTATGATAAAAAATAAAGCTAGCTATTGTTGCATAAGCAGCTGTAGACTTCCGACACCGACTGGTCACGTCCACTTCGCAATGCTACAGAAGAGCCAGTGAAGCTTCCAATAGTTCCAATCAGCTAATTGACTTCCAACCACCAAATTGGACATGTGAAATGAACTGAATACCTACGAAGATAAACAGATTCATGTTTCTCTCCGGAGCTCTCCCTTTCCTCTCTCTCTCGTTGCGAAATCCCACACAGCTAATTATGTACGCACGTAAACTACTTTCACTTTATAAACATGAATCTTTCAACATCCATTTAAACATCAATCAACAGTCTGCAGCTTTGTACTTCTCCATCCATAAGCCCCTTCCCTTTCTCTCTGCAATCACTCAACTTCGCCTCTCAGTATACCAAACCACAATAATTAATTTCTATGAAATTAAAACCGAAGCATCAAACAAAAATCCCTCAGAGTAGAGAAATGTCTTTTCCTCCATAACTTTGTCAATAAAGTATCAAAGCAATGCAGAAACTTATGAGAATGAATTGAAGAAAGCCTTTGTGCATCAAGTCTCCCATAATAATAAGCACTAAGCACCAATACCATGAAAAAAAAGAAAGTTCCCTGTGAGAGCTGCGAGTCAAGGCTACACACACACACCTACAAACTAATAGAATCGTTCAATTCCTTTCTACTAGTTTCTACACTCACACACTTTACACGGCCCCGTTCACGTAGCCCTGTGCTTGTGCAATATCTCTACTCTGTCGTGATTCCCCAGACTAGTAAAACATCACGTATTTTATTATCACTCCACGTCTCACGACAAGACACTTCATCTCTCCGTCCTTCTCAAAATAGTTTAGATGAATCTCAATATCGCTTGAGTGTCACATTAAACTGTGAAGGTAAAAAAGTATATTACATACACTGACACATTTACTCAATGCTTTCTCGCAATGCCAGAAGTTGCTAGTGTGATGTGAAGTGAACTCACAGCTTAAGAATGAGGTCTATAGAAAAATGGAATTTTTATGATCCCTCGTCTACCCTTTATGGAGCATTTTATTCCACCAATTTGTTGTTTACTCTCATGTCTCCAGGAATGTGTCCATGTCTTTAAACTGTCGATGTCAGGACCATCATGATCAATAGCCTACACGTCTAATTACCTTTCTCTCTTGCGAGAGAGAAAGTAACTCCGCAGCTGCAACACATACAGCCACGTAAGTATCTCATGCGTTAATACACACACTCCACAGAGTGTCTCTCCAGTTTCGTGTAACGAACGCAGTCCTCCGTGAATAATGGGGAATATAAAGTATAAAGTAAACCAACCTTCATGTGTGTGTGTAAAGCAATCACTTGTCGACTTAATAAAGCAACACGAGACAAGAGAAAAATAAACTCCAGTGATATTGTATTACAACAAGTCACACGATTAGAAAGCCCTCAGCACTCTCCTCCTGTCCTCCTGCCTTCCTCATCTCATGCAGGAGAAAGTTACGACGTCTCTCTTCATCCACCGAGTTGGTAGGAGTTCAGCTATGTGACATCAAGTCTAACTAACTTTGTCGTAGCAGTTGTAGCGGTAGGGATGATGGTGGTGGTCAACAGTCAACACTCACTTCAAGCTTCCTTATTTTACTGACAACTGTATGAGTGAAAGTCCATGTTTGTATGCACTTCTGCTGCGTAGGTGGTTGATAGCTTTCTCCAATGTCACGTTTCATCCTGCCAATGTTATCATTGTTCTACGGGAAACGCATTATAATGAGGGCGAAGTTGATTACAACTTGTCCTGAGAGATAATAAGCCTGGAAGTTTGTATTTTTTCCTTGTAACAAAGCGCTTTGTATATCAACTACCCAGCGAGTTTGTTTTTCACATCAAAACAACCTACACACACACAGGAGAGCACAAGCACAACGTATGGTTCATAATGGTAGATGAAGGGTTGCTAGAAGCTGTTGGACCGTGTAAATATATATACACAACTCACATACACAAACTTCATGGAAAACAACATGAAAAGACTTTCACCGAAGGAAGTATTCTGGTATTTATTATGGAACATAGGGGACAACGTTTTAAATATGTCTTGGCCTTCGACGACACCGTGAAAGCTCACTTTATTATTTACACACACACACACGAGTCTTATAATTAGCCCGCAGCAAACAATAAAGATATGAGAAGCCCCCACACAACTTGTCTCTGGAGAAGTCATTCTTAATTCTTCGTTAGAAAAAGTCAAAAGTTGAGAATGAGTATCTCCTGGTTATAAACTGAAAGTCCACTATGTATGCAAGTACTTTGCGTAGCCTCATTTCAAAGCGTCTTGTTGTTTGCCTCCACAAATGCCTTAGAGATGTGCTTTCTTCCATGCGGAGAAAGCTTTTGTATCTATTTAGTTTAGTACTTCCTGTGTTTGGTTCATTTATGAACAATTCATCTCTCCTCTGTTTTCATCTTAATTGAAACAGAGGTAGGTGATTCAACCGAAGGCATTAGTTAATTAATGAGCCTTGGTTTAATTATTAGCTAAGCAGATGAATACGCGTTCACTCCATGTGATGTGATGATGAAAGCATTCATGATACTTTTGCTAATTCTTCCTCCTTTCAACTGAAAGAGATTATATTAAGTTACTCGTATAAAGAGTCTTTGTAAGAGGCTTAAAGACTTTTGTAATATCTCACACGTAGCCTATTTAAACAATATAAACTAAATACTCTCTCTCCCATCCTTTCCCGTCAAGAAGTTATCGTGGGAAGGTTTGTCAGAGCTGCAAAAATTGAACGAATAAAAGCAGGTAGGAGTAGAAATAGAAGAGAAGGGAGTGTTTTTCCCCACCGACGAGTTTTCGAGTTTTGAGGGTTCTTCTTCGTCTCCTTCCGATCCGGGTGCTCTCAACTCAGCTCTCACAGTTTGCCAGTATCATCGACTTGCACCCTGAGAATTGCAAGTAGTCAAGCGATAGAAAACACACAGAAAGGATCTTCCTGTCACCCTCATATACTCCGCATACATTCTATTAGTTCCACACACGACTACAACTAAAACTCTTTGTGTAGTCTCACTTTTTCCTCCTTTTACAAAGCCTGTGTGTCACTCTCAGTCACAGTTTCAGTTACTCAAATATTTAAAGAAACTTTTAAGTACACCCTTGTTCTGTCCAAAGGAAGTTAAAGAATTGTACACAACGACAACGACAACCGGAGACAAAAAATAAAGAGAAAAATCTCATTATTAGGCTCATTCTGGTCTCTGCATTGTCGTTCACTTTTTAAAAAGAAAGTCAGAATCCTTTTGTTCACAAAGAAGAGAGTTGGGTTGGAAGTCCAAAAACTCAAACTGAAGACACCAAAAGAAGAAGCAGGAAGAGAGAAAGACGGAATTGTTAATTCAGAATTGGTGTGTAGGGACGATATAGTCTCCCACACACAAAATCTTCTTCTACTCCTTCTTACACTTACAGATCTCGAGTCTCGAGACTTGAAGACTGGAAGTCAAAAACATGCAAATAACTTGTGCTCTTTATTCTGCCCAAAGAAAAGAAACGAAAGGAGTCCACACTCATTTCGCCATCTAAAAAGAGACCATCCGTCATTCATTATACTCCATTTGGCCATTTTTAGTCTTTTGAGATTTTCTCAAGGAGAAAGTCCATCCAAGAAAGTTTTTCCTCTCTGACTATTAACAGTATATATCCACCATCCCAGGATTCCACTGAGCGTGACCACTCGTTGTAATATTAACCACAGCGAAAAGAAGAATTATCGTGACTCGCACAGACGGATTTCATCTTTCACTCAGATAACAACGAGTCTATCCATCTCACCAGAGTCTAGTGTGTGCAGGCTCCTTCTGTCTGCACATCGACATTCTCATTCTATACCAACAAAGCGTTTCAAATTAATGGACTAGTCCACCGAACTAAATTCTGAAGGATAGAGTGAGTGTCTTCATCCCATTGGATTTATAGCTGGAGTCACGTCACTCTGAATTTTTTATTTAATCGCCTGGCTGGACGTTGTGAATTTGTGGCTCCAAGTTAGGAGACATTATTGATGCTAACTAAACTGTAAATCGTGTGGGCAGCAGCAGAGCTAAACTGAAAGTGAGAACCACCGAACGAACAGAGAACAGATATCTCAATCTACACAGAAAGCTCAGGTAAGCAGAATCCTACAGCGGTGTCTCATATTTCACCTGTAAGCTTGCACATTTCATTTCACATTGCACACACTCAATTTTATTCTATAATTCACCCTTGCGTGTTAAGCTTTATGTAGAGTAATGTAGTATTTTTTATTAAGTACCAATCATCAGGCCTTACCCGATCAATTTCAGGCCAAGGTTTCTCATGCTTACTTGGATTCCAATAAAACGAGAACAAACAATGTTATGTGAGAGAGAAACCTAAAAAACTCGAGTCTTTTTTATTCAGGATTTTTAGTGAATTGAAGTACTATAACTTCGGTTCTATAAAATACGCAAATATAGAATGTAATTGGTTATTGTCAGATTCCGTGTGTATTTTAAACATGAGGCCGTTTTGGTGCGGAAGTACAAATTATGATGAATGTAAAAACTGTAAAATATAGGAAAGGTGCAATTCAGAATAACTGTGAGATTCTGAAAGCTCCCACGACACTTCAGCATTCTACTGTCCGTCCATTTCACTACGGTTGAGTTAAGCTAAAATAAAAAATACTATTAAATTGCCAGCCATTCACTAAATTCAAAATAACACTTACAACAACAATAGCTTTCTCCCATATGCCCGGCCGTTTACTGACATTGGAGTCATTCCAATTCCGAATGACTGTTACTCCAGGGGCTTCATGCTCTTGAATCTGTGTAAGCACATAGGCACATGAATCTCGTGTCTGAATTCGTAGATTTTTTCCTCCTAGCTGTAAAAACACTTTTCAACCAGCAATTTTCTTCAGATCGAACGATAAGGTTACAAATGTAACATCATACGCTTTTTATTAATCGTAAGCCACAGCAGAACTTTACGACACGGTCGACTTCTCTTTCATAGCAATTTAGAAAAAGACTATAGCCATACCATTTAAAGCCATTTTTAGGAAATAGTTTAACGTAAAAATGCGTTCCAAATTTATCGTAGCATTGGTATTATTATGGCCAAGGACCTTTAAGGGGAGATTGACTTCGCTTCAGGCTGACAATCGGTTAGGGGCTTAATCGCAGAAAAATCAAGTTATGTATGGACGAGCGATTCCTTCTGTTATTCAAGCACACTTCAAAAACTGGAAATTCATGGTACACATTAGTACGCAAACCTGTAATTTAAAGTGTTCGAGTTACATTCAATCTCCAGTTGTACCCAAAGGGGAGTTCAGATTCATGCATTTTTGACAGCTAATTTCCCAGCTTATACAGAAGTAATCAGGAATGCTAAGCTGAACTATTTAAGGCTACCTCTTTAACCTGTAAGCGGTGAATACATAAGTAATATTCATTCGTCCAGCAGTATTTATTAGAGCGTAAACTAGACTGCTAACAGTATAGAAGTAAAGTTGTAGGTGCCGTGGATGCATTCAAGGTTCCAAAGCTGATTAGAATTGCAAATAGCGTCAATCAATGGAGCTCGTGCATGCTTAATTGTTTATTCGAGAGTCACAGCAGCTGAAGGTGGATGCTAACTAAGTGCAAACTTTCTCTGTTTTACTTTGTTTCAAACTCTCAATTTCTTCGTAAATGTTTGCTAAATTACTTTATAACAAACTTGAACCTTTCAGAGACTCCCTTCACCTTTGTATCAACACACGTGTGATTAATTCTGTATAAATAATACAACTTAAGTTCTTCTTTATTGCTTTTCCTTACAAATGGAAATTACAACTTTCAATATGGTTCGCTGAGTTCGCACACAATAAGTCGTGTGTGCTATAACCGATAATAAAAGTCTCCAGCAGAAAACCAATACGAAAACATTATTATGAGTTAGTTAATGGCCTGGAAAAATACGGACTTTGAACACCATTAATAAGACACAAACAAATCTCTAATCGAAATATCGAGAAGCCCATTATGAAGTGACTGCAGGCTCACTGTCACTAAACGCACGCTTATATAACTGGTGTGAAGTGATCAGCTAATGTAACATCCCGAATCTTTTTCAACGTAGCCTGGAGAGAAAGATGTAAAGAAAACACAATCGTATTCTATTTCTTTTCTTGTCTCTAGGCCATTTACGAAAAGCGTAGTATTACTCAAAACACACTTAAAATATGGACACATAAAACCTGACTTTTTTTACGCCACTACGCATTTCAGTGTTCCCAGAAACAGTGAACTGTTTTTGTACACATATACTAGTACCTCTAAAGTTTTTACATCACGAGTTTTCAAAATTCTCCCATTGGCTTCTACTAATAGGATTTTGAAAGGCGTGAGAATATTTTCTCGCATCTTCTAAGCTAATAAAGTCTCACACTTCCCATAGTTCCCACCCAGTTGATTGCCTTTTTTGATAAAGTCAATATCTGTAAGATTACCACCCCTAATCCAAAGTGACGAACTTTCTCGTAACTACAAAAGAAGCCTTGAAAGTAAAAACCATATTATCACCAGGAAATCGCACTCGTTCCTTTCAGCCGACCGCATCTATGTGCCCAGCACAAAGCACAGACTATACGACTATACAAAACTCCAAGTCAAAAGATTGAAAGCTGTTGAGGACTCGCACAGGAAATGCATTTGGGAGGAAACTAATGAACCTCGCACACGAAATAATACGGTTCCTGAGTTGGAACACAGGAAGATATTCATTCACCTTTCATCACGGGGTGTTGAGTTTTCTCCTGGAGAGATACGAATCTGTGCAAAGTTATTTACTCGCACATACATCCCCATATCCGTAGCACGTAGTATGTATACAGACAGAACTGATACAAGTTCCGTAGTGTGGCAGCGAGGGAAGTAAAAGGATGAGCAGTTTGAGTCAGTTACCATTACTATTAGATTGAGATGATGAGTCGGAAAGGAGGTTGCTGGCTGCATCTGTTTAATGTTTCCGAAGCGTATGTGTAATACACGAGAGATACGAATTGACACATGCCACATTCGAAGCTTATTTTATTGAACTATTTTTACGATCGGCTTACATTTAGCCTGGCACCAGCCACCAAAGAGACAGGATGTGAGAATGAATTGATATTGAGAATAAAAATGAACATGCCTCTCTACTCTCTACTACTCCACAACTCCACTATATATATACACACACACACAAACACACACACACACGCAGACACACACACACACACTGACTTTCTTCTTCCTTCCAAATTGTTTCGTCCAGCTTTAGCACCACCAGACTTCCCTTCACTCTTCAAGATGCAAGATGAAGCTACTACACTTGCATTATTACACGTCGTGAAAGTTGTATACTTACTTCCATATCTCCCACCACCACCACCACCACGTTACTGTATATGTATTTGTGTGTATACTTTCCAAGTGTGGATGGAGAAGATTCCAATAACAATGCGATTACATTTGCCAGACCAGAGAGGAAAGAGAGACATATATCCATCCACCATGTATGTATAGACTCTTAGTCAGAGAGTGTGTGGAGATAGTGGGACACTAAAAGGAGTTCATAGTCGATAGAGTCGTAAATGGGATAAGAAGAATCCTGTCTCTCCAGCCAATCTACTTTTGATTCTCCATGCACTCAACCCAAACTTGGCTTACTTTCATCCGAAGCTTCACATGCAATCTATTCTTCCTCTAAAATACCATTTCAAAATTTCCACATACTTCTATTCCATTGTCTTCTCTGCATTCTCTGCAATTCGCTTTAGGTGCACTCGATTCACGCTTAAAGGTCACGAATGCAGGGCGTTATTTCAACCTGAATTAATTTGACATTTTTGGCATTCCTCTCTCTTCCGGAGACAATAGACAATCTGAGACGAGTAAAATGTTTTTGCTTTAGCAAACCAGTGTAGCATCGGGTTCAAAATTCAAGCCTGAAACTGACCTTGTTTAGTATCAGCGTTGAGGTAATTCTGACTTCTATAATTAAACTGCTTACGGCACAAAATCGGAATGGGGTTAAGTGATCTAATTTCAACACTCACCTAACCAACACGGCAGGAGCTACAGGTGAAATTCCTGTGAAGTATTTGTGCTGGTGGCTAGACACTTTTACGAGTGGTTGCCTGGCTTAGGAGTCTCATCCTCTCATCCCTTCTATTCTTCACAAAATCCGAGCATTCGCATTCGCAGGCTTCTAAACCTCATCAAGTGATGGTGAAACACATCTTCCTTACAAATTCCACACACAGAGAATGTCCCTTGAGTTCCTTGTGGTCACGTTGATTTAAGTCTGTGGTGGTGTCTCTCACATTATATTGCTTACTCCACGAACAACCTTTGTTGGATGAAAGGAACTTAAGTCATCTGCTTCCACTCCACCCAAACGTCTTTCATTCTTTCCCATTCCTTCCGTGATGCCATTTCAAGACGAGTGGAGTCTTTTAGCTGCACCAACTGAAGAAGAAGAGAAAGTAAATGGGCAACACAACAACATAAAGGACAGGAGGGAGCTTTACGGTTATGTCTTCTGACAAAGCGAGCTTCTGCGAGGTGGAGAAAGCAAGTCTAGAGTTTAGGAGTTTAGGAGGTCTCAACGATTCCATCCAGGTCAATTTGGAGATTTCAGGGTCACTTTATTATTTGTTTAGTCAAGCCATTCTAATCCTCACGGGTCATTTTACCCCTAAATGTTGTCTTTAGCTAAGTCCTAGATGGTAAGAAAACAGAATTCTATTTCTCTTTTCGTCTTCCCGTGCAATTCGACCTCCTTTCTCATCAAGAAACATAATAAAAGCGGAGAAATCGATTTTCCCTTTCGTTTACCTGGCGCAACAGAAAATTAGAAGTGAGAGAATGAGACACAAGGTTACGTGTGGTAAGGATGAAGCACAATTAACCCGAAGGAATCCCGAGTTTCTGTCTTCACCGAAAACCGAAATACCAAAATACCTTTTCTCCATTTCTTTTAGGTTAGTAGGTAAAGGCGTATTAAAGCTAATTGCTTTCTTCTATGGTTCTAGAACCCCACCAACCTTGTAATAGTTGTAATATACCCACAGTTACCTTTAACTGTGGTGTATTATTAGAATACAAACTTGAGCATATGTACTTTCCCCACGTTGAAGCTCAGCTCAAGAGAAGTCAGCGTGTGTGTGTGTGTGTGTGTGTGTGTGTGTGTGTGACTTCAGGAGCAATTAACAAGTCTTTCTTCACGACATGCAACAGAGAGAGAGAGAGAAAGTTCAACATTCGTTCCTTGTAAACTCCTTCTTCTTTCGAATTTCAGTCAACCTTGCGATGTACAAAGAACTAACAGCTTCCTCCCTTGAGGCTTCCACAGAGGAAGAACATTTGATCCGTGAATGTTAAATTAAACCTTTAATTTCATGTTGACAAGTCTAACACTCCTTTAGTCCTTCTCTACTACGAGATTACACGAGATTTACTTTCAACGCGACGCAAATATCCACCGAGACTCATTCAAGACAACCAAAAGGAGCTTAAACGAAGCATTGATTTCCTAAAGAAGGTCATGACGCAAAGAGGAACTTCCTTGGCAGATTTTTAATTGAAAACCTCAAGCTATACATTTTATACTTCCTGTATAGTTTCGTTTTACACTCAAACAAGTTTCACGGTCTTACTCGTATTCTGTCAGGTTTTAACCTCACATAACCCAGGTTCAACAAATTCCTGAACGCTTAACGCTAGTCACAAGTAGCCAATGAAAATGTACATATTTTACAAATTAAACTAATCCTTCTGGGGTGAAACGAGTTCGTTTTTAAATTGGAACTTATTGGGCGATAGGCGAAATTGGGTTTGCGTTCTTTGATACTTCCTCATCCATCCTGCATAGTTAGTTATCATACTTGGGACATTTCAAAAACAGAAGTACCGTGTGGGAGCAACTACTCAAGGCAAAATTAAATTGGATGCATCGATTACCTGAGGGAGCAATTTTCCCTGGTAAAAATAGTTCCCATTTCCTAAACCTTAGAGTAAGTTGAAGATTAGAATTTGTATACTATGTGTATGTGTCTTTCCATCTGGTAGTTCCCTATGATAAATATTCCTTTGAAGTGTATAGAACGCAAGTAGCAGTCACTTTTCCCATTACTCTGCATGCTCAATGCTCTCCTTCCCACTAACTGATAAAGTTTAGAAGTCTCATCATCAAACAGATTCATTCAGCTCGTTCTAATTGAAAACGCAGCTCAGTAAGAATCTCCTCGTGTTTACAACTTCTGTGAGAGTTTGGTCCAAACTGTTTTGCAGCTTTTTGAAAAACATCGGACAAATATTTCCGCTGTACAACAGTCCTTGTTTCTTCTTCCTGCATCCTTGAGCTGTTAATTCATTCTAAATCAAACTGTCAAACATTCAAACATGAGTTAGTACATTCATTCACAATCAGTGATGCGCGTTATATATTTCTCTCTTTGCATCTCTGCTCTCAGCATGGTTCGTCTGAAATCCAAAGACTGCAGTAAAACAAAACTTATCTTCAAATAAAACTGTCTCTTGTTGTTTTCCGTGACAGAACTGTTGGAAACAGAAATATCGCTTTGTTCAGATTTACACGTATCCTTTATACTTTATACTTTTATCTTTTTCATTGAGCACAAGATAAATTTCCGTCGCAGCTGAAAGTGAAAGATATTTGAGAGTTTGAGAGTGAAACACCTTGAAAGGAAAGATTACTTTCTTTTTCTAAGACTCCTCTTCTTCTTCTTCGTTGATATTCTATTCACACGGGTGGAATATGAACTCATCTTCTTTCGTCGCCAGCAAAGGATTCTTTCTATAAAACTGATCGCAGGATTCTTTCTATAAAACTGATGGCACAAAGAAGAGCAGGGCAACAAGAATCTATTTTCAATCTAATCCAGGACATCATCGTTTGAGATGGAAAGCAGGAAAGCAGTGCAGCTGGAGGAGTATACAAAGTAAAGCAAACGATACTTTAAAGAGAAAGCTAACTCGGTCACTCATGTGTGCAAGAGTGATTTACTTGTGTGGGAAGGAAAGAATAAATCGACCTAATCTGCTGAATCTTCTTCGTATATCATCAATTCACATCACCCGCTTTACCTTTCCCTCACCGCAGAATTATTCTTACACCATCCGATCCTCCGTGATTCCCATCCCTTTTAGAATGTTTTAACTTGGTGTGTACTTTATAAATCTCAATTGCATAACCACCGAGTGAAGGGCAACTCTTTACGTGTAAGCGTGAAATAAGATGTACAGAGCATGACTCGTGCATCGTACTCGTGTTGAACAAACTCAAACGAATCGTCTTCTTGTCTCTTTTGCTCCTGGTGGCACTTACACAAGAATGAATTACTTACCACAGTAATCCTCAACCAAGAGCATCCATCAGAAGAGTGAGAGCTGCGACTCAGATTGCGTTGTAAAAGTAAAGGATAAACGAGAGTTCTCATGAATGATGGATTTGCGGTTTTTTAACCCATTTCTCTAATCAATTACACCAACTCTGCCATCCCTCACATGATAAAGACACGTTAGAGACCTTCCAAGAAACTGTCTCTCCTTTTTCTCGATCCTCTCTCAAAGAAACCGTCAGTAAGCTCAGCACCGTCCAAACATTTTGTACTCGTCATTTCCAACCACATACCTCGCATTAATATTTTACACCATGTGGCCTCACACAGTAAAGCAAATAAGCCTTTACAAAAAGTGACCTAATTGTTTTTTCCCAAACTGATGCCACCAGGCCAGCCAGAAAGTAGAAAGTTATTTGAAAGTTTGTAAGGAACAAGGTCACCAATAATTTCACGAACTTGAACTTTTAGGAAATAAGTAAGTTGGGAAACGTGCTTGCAATGAGGAATGAGCTGAGCTCTTAAGAAGCCCTTGAATTGTTGCCTCTCATAAGTCTCAAACAGTCTCATCGTATCATCGAACACTCGGGCTGTTATCTCTCTCAATCAATATTGACGACAAGAGAGCCACCTAAAAGCCTTTGTCAATTAAAAGTAAAGAAACAGGAGTGAATGAATTAACCCTCACGGCACACGGCTTTTAACTTATTTGTTCTTGTACTCTTTTGCTTTCCCTTCCTCCGTCCTCCTCACAACTTTCACTGCATAAGCCACTAACTAACAACTGACAACAGAGCGTAGTAAGTAGTAGTTTGCGATTATGTGAAGCGTATATCCCATCTAACCTTACTCATATCCTCTGCACACGTGAGAGTGTATCTGCCGAGAGATTCACATAAGTGCTTTTGTGCTTTCACCCACGGACTTCATGTAGGACGAAGAGTTTCTCTCTCAAAGTCAAACAAAACTTGAAACCCTCACACAAATGTAGTAAAGTTACACACACACAATATGCTCATAAGCCTTTTCTCTGACATAAACAGGAAGACTCAACACTCAACATTACTTGGCTTGTGAGTTGTAAGGGAAAAACCTGTTGCTACTATTTCCTTTTTATGTCTCGCTCTTCCTGCTTTCTAAATTCTGAATGTTCATCTTGCATGTTACCAACAGATATTTTAATCTACATCACATGTCTAATATTTTACTTAGAATGTATGTTACAATGGTTGCGTATTTAACTTCACCAATTCCTTCTTTTGTGTAGGTGGTGAATGGTGAATTGAATATTGGGAAAAAGTTTACGAAACCCCGGAGAAGAACTTGAGAGTCCATCCAGCCTTCAAAAACAGCTGAGAAATCGAAAATAAATGTAGGGAAAAGTTGAGAGTGGGTTCATTTTGAAGAGTGTGACTGTCATGAGAAGTGGAAGATACCATTAGACCTCCAATCTCTCTGGGAATATTTATAGCCTGCATTCTTCACAAGTTTAGCTTTTATTATAAGTCCTGAACTGATTGACGAGTACCCACAGTTCCACAGTGTGTGAGTCACTCGTGCTCGTGCTGACAGAGTTCCCTGTGCAAAGATACTTTTTTCCTTTTTCCCTTGAACTTTCCAAGTTTGACTTTTATTAGTGTGCAATATTCTATCCCTGCGTTATAAGCCACTCTACATTCCATCGGGCTGTGGGACCCATAGAAAGTAAAATCTAGTTTGTCAACCCACCCAGCCCAGCACAAGAGGATCACTAGAGAATACGGAATAGCTAAAAGAGTACATAGTACACATAGACGATAGTAGTAGGTGAGGCTTAAAAAGCTAAAGTGATCGATTGACTTTTCCAGTCCCAACTAATCCATTTTTCTCTCTTTGACCTGAGAATAAAAATCTAAAAGGATTTTACGTCGTGTTGCTCGGACTTGCTCGAGGACAAATTGAATTTAAAGTTCTAAGAAACTTTCTCCCGAGATAGCTTGAGGAGGTGTAAAGAAAGGAACACGGAATACGGAATTTTTATACATTTCGCACCACACCGATACTTGGAATCACTCTCGCTCCTCTCTGAGCATCCAATTTACTTCAAACTTCAAAAGGTAAATAAATCAGTTCTTTTTTCACACGTTGCCTAAAGGAAACGACACACATTACACCAGGAAAATCAAATAATTCAGTGAAATTTTATTCATGAGCAAATTGCATCTCACCTTGTCACAAACAAGCGACACAAGGCTGAACATATTACATTAGTGCACAATTTTGAATTCAATGCATACTTAGAAGGGAAATGGTAGAGCGTGTTGCAGGTCTCTCTGTGCAAATGTACACACAGTAAAAGCAGTTTCCGGTGCAAAACACAAGGATTCAAACACTTGTTTAGGAAATGGGATACAAAAGTATATAATGTCAATAACTGTGTAGAATCCCAAGCCCAAGCAAACAAAAATATCTACACTTTAATAAACTCGCAATGGATGAAAGTTTAACATGGAAGGTCTCTGTGGAAGTAGTTTAGCACTAGGGACTACGGAGAAAGTTTGTAGTTTGTAGCTACTTTAAACTTTAAGCCCCATTTATACATGTTCGCATTTAGGAAGTGACATTATAAAACCCAGAGAGCTCATCCCACAGCCCACAGCCCACACACACACCTGCACAAGCACAATACAATAATGTGTGTGTGTGTGTACAACTGAGAGTTGGAGAAAGAGGAAGAATATTATATTCACCACAATGATCTATTTAATAGGTACACACGTCTTGGTTAGAAGAAGGAAGGAATCGGCAACCAACGCGGTACGTGGTGTTTACTACTTTCTCGAGATTCCAGTTAAACCAAGGGATCCATTACGGAACGGAGGAGATGAGCCCCAGGAACCGTTTCATGGATGGATGGTAAGTTCTTTAAAAAGTAATCGAGAGCAGGGACAAAATTAATTGGATCATTAAGCACCAGACCCTTTGATGAAGTAAAGAGGAAGAGTGTAATCACCAGTAATTATAACTTTCTCCAAATCCAACTGAGGGAACATTATTACTTTTGTGGAGACACATACTTTCATACTTTCACCGTTCACCTAGCAAACCTAATTATTTCTGGGAATCCAAATGGAAGTAAACCTCCTTCATCATCACACTAATCGTCTCACTGTCTCTGTTAGGACTTTTGGGTTGTGCTTGTGTAACCAATTCACATTCATTCACTGTCTAACAGTCTAACCTCTCTATTTATATCTACTGGGCTGAATTCATATCTCTCACTTCCTCTTCATCCACCCAGGGGAGAAAGTTCATCTAATGTGATTCGTGGAGACGACAGCAGCTCAAAATTTACTTTTATAAACAAATTATGTCGTTAATCTACTCACAACTCCAGTTGAAAAGTAAATACATCTCTCACAGTCTCCACTCACAGAGAAATCATTGTGGATTGTTGTGATGTGGAAAATGATACGTCGCTCCTTTCCATCATCTTCACATAAAATTCAATACACATAACTTCAATGCTCTACTTTAGTAATAGTTCGAGTGCCCTGCTGTAATCTTTCCATTTCACATTACATGTCCTCGATTCCTTCCATCCTTTCCAGGTAGTAAATAAGC
Source organism: Isotomurus palustris (assembly GCA_034696625.1). NCBI lineage: Eukaryota > Metazoa > Arthropoda > Collembola > Entomobryomorpha > Isotomidae > Isotomurus > Isotomurus palustris. The sequence goes on along the minus strand of JAQGAD010000524.1, from coordinate 12,679 downwards.
CCTTGTCCTCTAAGCTTTTCTGTATTCCTCTTTCCTCGTATAACTCAGAGAAAGCAGAGAACGGACTTTTCCTCCTAATATGTCCCACAATTTAAGAAAGATGAACAGAATTGGAGTTGACATTTTCAATTGGATTGGCAAATCTTACAGAAGACTGACTGAGTTCAGAGAGATAGAAATCTCAGAAATCTCCTCTTCAAGTAAAATTCCACGTTTCATTCCGCAGTAAATCCCAACAAGTTCTAACAGCATTTCTAACTTGCAACCAAGTCTCCTCGAGTATCTCTTCCTCAGCTCTTGAGAATAAGATCCTTCCCTTAAGACAACGCGTTTATTTACATTTGTCACAATATACGCAGACACACACACACACACACAGCCACACATTCTCCAGAGTATAAAATGTTTTATTGACAACCTCTATTTTTATTCCATTTAGAATTTGATCCAGAAACCACCGAGCATCAACATTGAGAATCAAGGATAATCTACTCACTGCAATTCATCATCATTTACCCTCGTGTAAATCGGAAATCGCAAATCCCTAGGCAGTTTTGAGTTTAGCTTACATTTCTCTCCACCATCCTTTCATCATCATCATTATCAACTCCACGTGCTTCTTGAACTCTTCCGTGTATATTTCCATCCCACCTTGCTACACATACATTTACACTAACATCCTTGATCTTCCTCAGAGGCCAGCAAACACACAAAATTCGAAAACCACAATCGATCCTCTGAAATTGTGGACTTATCCATTCTCTATTCTTATAGACAATTTACAATATATTTATAGAACTTTGTGTGTGTGGTTTTAATTCCTCTCACAACGAGCAGTATTAGACATTACTCACAGTATCTTCTCACCCAAAGAATCTTCACACGAGAAACTCAAACGACCAACAAACGGCTCTCCATTAATTGGATAAAACAGGAGAGAGCTTCACAGAGAGAAAGTGACGAAGAAGAGTTGTTGTAGGAAGCTGTCTGCCCTCCTGTCCTCTCCCAGTTTGTAAATCAGCGTGCTAAAACAAAAGCATGAGATGAGAATGACGCCAGTTCTGTGGGATATTGAACAGATGCTCTGCTATACAATTAATACTCATCTCTCTCTTCCTTCCTTCTCTCAATATGCAAAATGGCAAACTGATCTTCTGGTGATGATGACCAGATAAAAATTACCTGTCCTTGTTTACTCTGCTGTCTCTCTACGCAGGACTTAAAGTTACGAGCACAAATTAGCAGTGTAATTTCCTCCGTGTGTGTTTGTTTGTGTGTGTAAACTAAACTCTCTAATTGCCTAAGGTTATTGTGAGAGAATTAAGAAGAGTTCCCTGTTCTCCCATAAGGGTGGTATGTACGATTCGTCCTCTAAAATGTCTCAACTAGAAGACTCAATAGAAGAAGAGATGTTGCTGGAGGAGACCTTAAGCAGCAGTTCACCTGAACCCACCAACTTTGGAAACTGCTCGAGCCCCAGCTGCCTCGACGACCAACCTGAGTGTGAGATCCTCGATCCCTTTGGGAACTGTTCCAGACACTTGAACATTACAACAGAAATCCCGATCCAATACGCTCTCCCCCTATATGGCTACTGCATGCCTGTCCTCTTCGTGATCACAATCATCGCAAACACTCTCGTAGTTGTTGTTCTCGCCAAACGACACATGCGAACCCCCACAAATGTTGTGCTAATGGCCATGGCTATTTCGGACATGCTAACCGTCCTGTTCCCAGCTCCTTGGCTTCTGTACATGTACACCTTTGGGAATCACTACAAACCCTTCTACCCTCTCGCAGCGTGTTACGCTTGGTCCATGATGAACGAAACTATCCCAAACTTATTCCACACCGCATCCATCTGGCTCACCTTGGCCCTCGCAGTCCAACGGTACATTTACGTGTGTCATGCTCCCGTTGCCCGAACCTGGTGCACAATGCCCCGAGTTCTCAAAGGAATCTGTTGGATCTACCTTCTCGCACTCACACATCAGTCGACACGCTTCTTCGACAAAGTCTACACAACCTCAGAGATCATTTGGGAAGGCGAAAGACGCCACGTGTGCGTCATGGATTATGCTGACTGGACCAAAGACGTCACACTTGACATCTACTTCAACTACTACTTTTGGTTCCGAGTGATCTTCATCCACTTCGTTCCCTGCATCTCCCTCATCGTCCTCAACCTCCTTCTCTTCAGAGCAATGAGACAAGCTCAGCTCAAACGTCTCCAGCTATTTAAAGACAATAAGAAAAGTAACGAATGCAAGAAAATGCGAGAATCCAATTCCACCACAATCATGCTCATCGTTGTAGTGACGGTATTCCTCCTGGTGGAAGTTCCACTGGCTATTCTCACCGTTCTCCACATCATTTCAAGCACTCTCTTCGAGTTCTTAAACTACGACATCGTCAATGTTCTCATCCTCTTCTCAAACTTCTTCATCATCGTCTCATACCCTATTAACTTTGCCATTTATTGCGGAATGTCCAGACAGTTTAGGGAGACCTTCAAAGACTTGTTCATCCGAGGAAGCTCGGCTGCGAGGAGGAATGGATCCTCGAGATACTCTCTCGTCAACGGACCTCGGACGTGTACAAATGAAACGGTTCTTTGATCATCACAGAAACCTTTTGTACGGGCTGTGGTCCAAACCACGACGAATGATAAAGGGACTAAAAAAGCCACGCTAGTCAAGACCCTCACCACCACCACCACCACCACATCCCAAAGCCCAGAGACGAGCAACTCATTAGTTGTTGTGTCAGATCACAATAAGGCGGTGATAACTAATGTTCTTTGCACAGCCACTCATACCCATGCGACTTCTCCCAACGGTGGTTCTTCACCTTTGGATATCATCCACGTCCTCCCACCACCACCACCAACTCAGAATGAAGGTCAGCAGCAGTCCTTGTCCTTGTCCCGCACTTCCAGTCGACTTAGCGACTCCTCCCAACACCCCTCCGTGCCTCTGGATTTCAACCCCAGCAATCATTCGTCTGAAGCCAAAGACTTTATTCCTCTCAAACCTCTGAACCATCACAACAATGCCAACAAAGAAGAATACTTTTAGAAGAGTCTCTAGTCATCCCATCAAACAATTATTGAAGACCCCAAAGGCATCTTCTTCACACAGACTCCTCGCTCTACATTTCACCTTCCTCTTCTTCTTACAGACAAATACAAACCCTTATGACTTATTGATGCTCCCGAGAAAGGAATACGACACACAAAAGGAAAGAGAATTGCTAAGGTAAGTTCCTCTTCTTCTTCACGTATGAATGAAATATGAGAGAGGAGAACATTAAGTCTAAGTCCCTCCGACTTGTCCGAATGGATCAACTCGGTTCGTTTATCAAATTCCACGGAGCCTTAGCTTTCAGTGTGAATCTGATTATTATTGTTATTGAGCCAAGTGAAGTCTGCGAACCACCGCCATGCACACAGGCACACAGGCTCGTATTATTTTATGAGGTGACGTTGTGCCCAGGATAACTAACAACATTTCAATTTATGAAGGTAGACTGAAGATAACAGTAAAGTTTAACTGTCTCTCTCAGCCAATCCTTCTGTATTTCTGCATCCTTTATAGTTCCGGAGAGAGAATTATTAGCGACGTAACTTTGTTCCACGAGATAATGCCAACACTCTATCGAGTTCTGGTCTGGAATTATTGTCTTCGTCACGCAGACAGAGCCTCTTGTTTTAGTTTAGTGTTTGCGGATTTGAATAAGCAGTAGCAGCAGTGAAGAGGAGAGAAGAGTAGATATCACAGATTATTATGACACTGACAATAAGTTTCGTTTGGCCAGAGGGCCACATTTCCTGATTGCATCTCTCCGCTGCATTATTCCGTTCTCATCTTACATTTAGACACTCTGGTGACTTTGCGGTCTCTCTTATTGCATTATTGAACAGCCTCATAAGATAAAACCCGATTGACAAAGTGTCGTGTACGTTTAGAATGCCATAATTCCACATAGCATAGCCTGGAAACATAGGTGGGGATTTTCATTATCAAAGTGCAAGTTAATTTATGATACACTCTCTTGGCCAAAGTGCCGTAATATGGAGGAGAGAAATGACGTGTGACAATTCAGACACTTCCTATCTGTTTTATGTGACTGGGGCTGCTGTAGCTTCAAATAACAAGACAATAGATAGAAAGGCATTTCACATTTGGTCGTTCGAATTCGAAGCCTCACAAAGTAAAGTGTTGGTGAGTGAGTGAGGGAGTGCTAAAGTAGTGCGGCTGAGTACTCCACCTTAGTTCAATACAGAAATGAAGTAAATGCATTGTCCTATTCATTATTTAGAAGGTCTATTGTTCATGCACTGTTCCTCCAAAATCCATTTAATTTCCGAAACCAGGACCTCCGCTAGTCCGCTGTCTACTCAGGCTGAGTCTCCTCGCAGAAAAAGTAGAAATTGTGAAAGGACGCGAGAAGTGCACCGCTAATGTAATGAAATGAGTCTTTTCCCAAAAACCCATTTTATGCATTCAACATGATTGAAACATGCCACAAGTCCTTGTCCATGCTTTTTCATTAAAATGTGTGGCTCATTTCCGTACGTGTTCCTTGTTGTCGTGAATAGTGTGAAGGACGGTGATGACAATAATTGATATGGTGTGACTATCATAGTTTATTACGCGTCTCCCATAAGACCACATGTAACTGACATGACTACGTGTGCTATTCATTTACGAAAGCCTCTAGCCTCTCTCCATAACTGTCTACATTATTACAAACGATGAATACGTATGTCTTGTGAAAGTAGTCTCCAGTCTCCACAGTGGAGGTGAAAGTGAGTGGGTTTCTTTAGTTCCTTAGCCACTGCACCTAACTTTAATAAAACACCAAAGCAAATTCCACCAGCGACCAGCCACCATTCCTGGAAATGTTATTGAGTAACTAATGTCACCTTGCGCAATCAAATTGGTATTCAATCTTGCCAACATTCCTTCGCTGTCACATCTGAACAGTTAATAAAACCAACGAAGCAGACACACAAACACACATTCTTGTACAAAAGTCAGACAAAGATAAAGTAGTGTGAAATCTGGAATGAGAGACACAGAGAGAGATTTCTACGGAACATATTTTGTCATCATCTTCCATTTGGATATCATCAGGGAAATATGCGTCTCTCGTCTACTCAAGCACACACGAACCCCGGACGTGTCCTTGTTATTTAGTCCCCAGCCATGTCCCTCACGTTCCTCATTCTTCTGTGAGACTGAAGTCACAAAACTGATTTCAAAAAATCACATATCCTTCCCCATTCGTATTGCATTTTCGTGGAAATCCAACCGTGTACATATTTCTCTTTTACTAACCTCCACTGTTCTTCTATGAATTCCTTTTGCTTTTTTATTAAATATTAACAAGTTAGGCCTTGTCTACTCTCCTGCTTTCTGCTTTCTTCCCTTCAAGCTTCTATGAATTTATTCTTCCCTGTAGTCATAAATATTCATCAAAGCATAATACACAGAATAACAGCAGCCAGGATAACTCATAATAGACCACAGTGTATTCTTATTTCTTCTCAAACAAACGCCTCCGTCCTCCGTGCTTTCTCCTGTAAAGCCAAAAGTGAAAGCATTAAGGTTTTACACCTTCTTCCAAATGTGAGAGCAAACATTACCGGTAAATAATAGATGGATTCATACCTTAAAATATATGACATTGGTTCGTTCCACTTTCCTTTCTAGAACAAATAATAGTTTTGGGTCTAGAATTTATAGTCTAGAGTCTAGAGTTTTGGGGAGGAGATTCACTTTTATTATTTCATATTCTTCGTGTTTGACATGAAGAGAGGATAGTGGGACAGCAATCATATGAAATGAGGGAGAGACGACCGGATGAGAGATATGACATACGAAATAATAATGCGATGGAGGAAGCAGGAGAGGAGGAGGTCCCTTCAACTGTTCAACTGTTCAACTGTTCAACGTCTTGACTTTCTCCGTCATACCCAAAATCTTCAATCTTTCACAAGTCTCGACTTTCTCTCTTTCTTCATTTCAAAACCCACACGCCTTCCCAAATTTCTCTACACACTCAGCTTGGAATTCTAATTATGGTTGTCGTCTCCTCTGTCACTTTCACAATTTATCTTCCTTCCGTCTTCCATTACACGCGTTTCCGAGATGTCCTCCGCCATTCATTTCCTCAGTAGGACAGTCTACATTCTACATAACCACAAAATCCACACTTGCTACACAACCAACCTTCACTTCTTCAATTAAAATGAAATGATGAAAAGCCCACACTTCTTACAGACTATCAAATTACTAGGACCACACAACTAATGTATACTTGCATTTCACAGAGACTCACCCATATGGCGTGTACGACGCACATAACACGAATCTTTTTATACCCAAAAGTGCTATCTTTAAATGTGCGTTGATGGTCGAAGATAAAAATATTTTTTCATTTATCCATTTACAAACCACATGGGCGAAAAACAATCATTTACTCTTTCGGAGTAAAACACGAAATTCTATGTGCGGAGAGAGTAACCGAAAAGAAACAAATACAACTGTTCAAGTGCTCACGAACTCTTCAAATGTAACTAATTGTAAGTCCATCGTATAGTACGCTTGGACTCTGTGTGTGATTGCAGTGAGATAATATAATATGATCTTCCTCCCAAGTTAAGCCACACGCATTGCCAAGGCTTATCCACTTCATCCGTCAACGTCCATATGGCGTCTTTTACTTTCACCACGGCTTCCTACTACCCAGCAGCCAAGTCAAAATGCTGTGCATGCATAAAACATCCTTCCTTCCTTCGTCTACATTATCTCTCTCTCCGCACTTTTACTATTACTTCCTTCCTCCCTTGCGTCTGTTTCCATTTTACGTCTCTACGGAATTGTTTTATTCCATCATACGTCCTAACTCGGAACTTCCAGCAACTGCCTTCAGCTGGACAGGAAATAACTGACAAGAGCTGAGTGCAAATGAACTCTTTTCGCCCATAAACTTTATCGTTAATGAGGGAAGGGTGATGAGAAACTCCTTCTTGTGCACGTTAATTATAACAGTTGAAAATTCATTACGCAATAGTATACGTACGTGTTTAAAAGATGGAATATTCTGGCGAGACTACTAAACAACACGTACAAAGCAGATGTTTAGAGCCAAGGCTAACATCATTTTATTTTCGTTTACACACACACAAATTAAGTGGGAGTTTTGTCATTATTAAAATAAATTGAAGTGAAAGTCCTTGAGATAACTTTTTCCCCAATTTTACATTTGAGTTGTTGTTTTCTCCATGCAATTTGAATTTATTCACTCAATCTTCAAAGACATGAAACCGAACTCGAGGCTATTGAGAGGAAATTTTCAATCTGTGAATTTGTTTTTGTTTTATGAATCGAAGCGTGGATAATTTGAGTGTAATAATAAATTTTTAACCGCACTTCCAAGAACTGCGCAGACCTGCCTGCCAACACCAATTCCCTTTGTATGCCATGCTACCTGCCAAACAGGATGTATTTACCTCTCCAAAATGTTTTCTTCCATTTTTATCCTCATTTGCATTTCCTGTTATGTTTTTATATCAACAATTAAGTTGTTTTTCCATTGAGCGAGAGGAACTCTCGTGTGCGTGTGTTTAGTTTGCATACATCTCACAGCAAAAAAGCTTAAGCTGGTCTAGATGACTTCATTATTTTTATGTAAACTGGATGAATGCCGAAGCTTTCTACTTTATTAGGCACTCCAGGCCAACAAACAAAATCATTCTGTTGTGTTCTTCCAACGAGATACTTGTACGGACGTCATTTATTTGTTCACGAGATTATATTGTCCTTGGCTTTTTGATACACTCAGATGATACTCATCATGTGTACTCTCACTTATACGAAATCGATTAAAGAGACAGCAAAGAGAAAGTCCCGCAACACACGACAAACACATGCAACAAGGGAATACTATACATGCAAGCAAGCCAACTTTTTTGCCTTAAAGAAAGTGTCATTAGCATCAAATTGCGAGTAGGCACAAAGGGTTGTTTGATTTCTGAAGAGGACTTGTGTGTATAATGAAGCCATGTAAAATACATCGTACACTTGAATTTTAACTCTCTACTGCCTTCGGGGAAAGTATCTTTCTGCCTATTCCTTGCATAAATTACTTTGCACACACTACAGTGAACTAATAGCCTAAAGGAAGTCCCACCACACCATACAAGCCGCATATTCACAATTTGGCTCAGGAAGTAACTCCAGTGGCAAGTGGAATTCAGCCACACAGCTTCCCTGTTGTGAGACCCTTCAAAATGAAACTCATCTACGCAGAGAAAGCAGATGGGAAATTAAATTCAGATAGAAATACACACGCAAAGATACTATATCATCAAAGATGACATCAAAAGGAGCTGAGATGAATTATAATTGCACCCACAAGGCCAATCATGTCATAGGTTAAAAGGTACGAAACGAACCTTAACCACAACTAAGAACTCGTTGGTATACACACACAAGGTTCCATTTTGTCCTACTCTTTCCTCGTCACCACACATGACTGCATCTCCGTATCACAGTCAACAGTTGTTGGAAAGCATACACCACCACAAATACTTTTCCCATGAGAGCAGAGAGACTTCTTTCTTTCTTACTTCCAACAATAAATTAGTCCGGATGATTGTGTTCTGTTTCTGTTACACAAGAAAAAGGATACTTCCTATGAGGTTACACACTCTAGTGGTCGACAATGGTTACAGGAGAGATGAAGGTTGCAATTACAAATTGCAACGATGATCTGTTCAGAAAAGCTGAAGCAGTGCAATCATCGTTGTAAGTTTGTTGTAAGGTCGAGTTAGCAAAGCGGTGGGCCAGTTAAGTCAACAGTCCTTTAACCTAAATATTTCATCTCAGGAACAGAACCCATCCAACCATGATAATCATATTCACCACTTTCACTGTCCTCGGCATAAATCTCTCCATGAGTTCATTACTATGGAACACGGGCCGTGAAAGTTAAGGACGACGAGGAGGATAATAATCCCACGAGGAACAAGCTCAACCAGCGAGGGACGGAGTATTTAGAACTACTCAAATTCTATTTGCACAGATAAAAACGATCCGTGTCAGGAGCCAGGGAAAGTAGTGTCATCGTCAAAAATGACGTCTATGAGACTCAATGTAGCTTAAGTGAGAGCATTGGCACTCTCAGAAATAACGAAAAAGTGTCAGAGAGTGTCAATTCCAAAGATTAGATTGGATAAACTTGAGAGAGAGAGAGAAATCGACGATGCTGAAGTTTGTGTAAGTGGAGAGAGCTCTCAAAAGTAAATATCACAAGTGTCACTTTGCACGTAATGTGTTGTACAAACACATCTATAAAATGAGATGCATAGGATGTAAAAAGTTCTTACTGGATAAATAAAACACTGCACTTCCACCTAAATTGCTTTTCTCTGTAACTTGTTGAGAGACAGAGAGCTTATCTCTTTCTGTAGACTTCTAGAAATGCATTGAGACTTGAGAGTCTAGAAATCTATATGCCAATTCAATAGAAAAGAATAATAATAGCTGAATTTGCAATGTTAATACCCTTGAAGTCTCAAGTGCTTTACAATAAACAAAACTGCAGCTCAACTCTAAGAATTGTGATATTGTGAATGCACTTCAAGCTATAATAATAAGCTTAAAGATTTTCTCTAAAGAAATCTGTTAGTACTACTGGTTTATTGAATTGTGCACGAATTTCTCAAACTTCCACAAGAGATTTCTTGAGAGAGAACTTTATTACACAATAAGATTCCTTAATAATTTATTTAAATTGAATACAAGACTTCTGGCCTTGTTCACATGCCCACTCCAGTAATGATGAAGTACTGGCTGAAGAAAAGTCAAACGTGGAACCAAATTTAAAACTTCCACAACAGTTCAGTTCGTAAGCAATTCAAACAGCATTTCAAAGTGGTGCGGTTACACGGGAAGAAGATCCCATCAAGTAGCTTTCAATCTTCCTCTCGTTGTTGCAGCTCTCAACTTCATCTTGAAACGAATACGAATAAGGTTGCTTCTACTTACCAAGTCTTAGCGGAGAATTGATATTGCACAACTTTATCTTAATTACTTTTCCTCCCTTAAATGGAGAGAAAGTTAGAGAAAGTAAAGACTGCCAGTCATCTTCCTGCACCTGTTACCTCCTCATCCCTGTCCATCCATATTCCATACTCATCGTAATATTAATGTGCTTAAACATTGCACATTACTTACATAATGATTTTCATTCCCATACACAACCACATCCGAGATCTTCTACAAGCTTTAAACAACTTCCTACAAAAGCCTGATCAGCACCAGAAGTAAAACTTAAACTTACTTTAGACAACCTTCAAGATGCTCTAAATTCTAAATCCTCAAAACTGCCAAGAAAGTACATAGACTAACTTTCTCAAACAATATACAAGGATTATTCATACTAAATACTTTTAGTCGCCATACATTCTTCTTACTTTCTATTAGTTTCTACAAAGTAAGGGAAGCGGAAAGAACCCAAAACTCCCATTAATGATGGAAATTGTACATAATAAATTCAGTGAATTTCAGTCTCTTATATCGTCCTGGCTCGACACACACACACACGTCATTTGAATACACTGCATGCATACAGAAAAAATAAATCCATTTACAATACGCATCTGTGCTTGAGCAGAATACTGTGGAGCGAGAGAATATAAGCCCTTGAATTTATAGACACGATATCGCCTCAGTCAACTTTCACTCTCCATCTTACATATTTATTAGCCAATGAAGGTTTACACCCGACAGATTTCTAATAGGAACTTTCCTCCCGGAGTTTCTTAGACTCGTTACCCATGCATGAAAGCATATTGAGTGAGTTTCATCCACAGATCCAAAACCAGTTTCATCCTCCCCATTTCACACAGCAAGAGCAAGTAATTCTCAATATTGCAAACGTGGTAACTTTTTGCACACTACAAAAGATGCAAAGCAAATGTATATATGCAAATAAGTACGAGACTTGAGAGTGTGTGCTCGTACACACACACACACACACACACACACAATGAAGAGTTGTGTAGTCGACTCACCACTTAACTTTCTATTTCAGCTACACAATCTAATGGAAAATAATTCTTCCTTACAGGCTTACAGCTACAGAGCTATACACTCTCCTCCTCTCTCCTTCAGTCCTCCAGCCATCTGTCTCCGAATTCTTTACACATGAACATTCGCACTGGGATAATAGCTTGCCAACTCATTTTGGCACATCTTTTCCAACTCCCCTTCCATAAACTTCAGATTTAAAACCGAGTTATGTATTTTTCCTCTCCTACCCACGTAATAATAATAATCCGATTTCCATCCAGCTTCTTTTTAAAAAAGTTACACTGGTTTTCAGTTCTTCATTCTTCTTCCAAGAAGTGTCTTAAGTCTAATGGAAACTAAAATAATCTTCTAAGAATTAGTACACTTTTTCTACAGACAAAAAACTCTTCTATCGATGGCTGTTTTTTCAGCCCTGACCAACTTTCCATCAGACAAACAGGAGGTTGGTGGGTGGATAGTCGATTCAGCGGAAATGAACTCCCGAGGTGGGAGAAAGATTCCTTCATTAACTTCCCTTTGTAGTCACTCACCACTTCACCACGTGGAGGCTTTCTAATTCAATTAGTCTTAAGTTCTAATGTTTAGTTTCATTTGGCTGTGTCATATCAAAGATACTTTTCCCGAAATTCGTGTCTCTCAGTCGTTGTTATTATTTAAATAGATTCAGTTTGCTTTCTAAATTAATTCAGAATTTTCCTGGAACTTTATCTTCTGTGTACACAAAGGAGGAAGGGGAAATTAAAACGGTCATCATGAATGAACTAATCTTATTAATTGAAACTCCCTACTCGTATACACTACTGTTCTTCTATTCTATAGAAGTTCTGAGAGAGTAAACGGCTCTAATAGACTTTCTCCGAAAGCTTTTCCAACTTCTTCTTCTCCAGAAAAGTAAAGTTTCTGGCCAGCCAAAGGGCAAGGTGATCTTAATATTTTGGTCTGTAGTCTGTGTGACTACCCCATGCGTCATATTCAGACAGATTTAATAGTTAAGCATCCCACATATCTCCCATTCATCTCAGCTTATCGTTAGTACTTATTTGAGCTTAGATTTAGATCACTCCTAGAAAACTAAATAAGTGTGGGAACTGGGAAGTAGACCATAAACTTTTAGCGAACTTTCAAAACGAGCCCACTAGCTACCAGTAGAAAACTTTCACTTCTCTCATATGAGGAAAGGAGCTGATTATTCTGATGAAACCGAGAAAGGAGGTACAAACCCACTAAATGCAAACAGGATGAATAAATCTTTTGTACGCTGATACGCTGTACAATGCAAGCCATTATTTTGACAGAAACGGCTGGTGTGCATCTAGAATCTACTCGTAAAGCTAAGAGACGCGAAAATGCACTATGGTGGCAGTAGTAAAAGTAGATTCTTCAGACAAGGAAGGAGGCTTGCTTAAGTACACTTTTATGCAAGTCACCTCAATCCTTTTATGCAGGGGTGGTTCTTTCGTTTAGATACTTTACTAACTCCTTATATCACATGTGAAATACAGGGTGAGTCTGCTCATTGTACTGCCTATTTGAAATGCAATTGCGTAAGAACTAATGTATGGAAATTCATGAAA
>JAQGAD010000523.1:0-35985 GCA_034696625.1 Isotomurus palustris | reverse complement strand
AATAAAAATAATCTTCTTGTTTGATAAACGGAAAGCGTATTGGAGAAGAACAAGAGATGTGAATACGTTAATGATGATAAAGATGATTTACACTCATGATGAATCCTTACTGATGACAGATTGATTTTTAATTCACTCGTTGTTAAAAGATCCTTGAGGTGAAGGGGAAATAAATGTTATGGATGATTGACATCCTAAAATATTTATAGTTTACACACACACAACTTAGAACGCAGGAAAAATGTGAAGTCTTCTATAAGACTATAAGATTTTTGGTCATCATGCGTCTCTCATCGTCTTGCTCACTAATTTAAGAATTTATGTCTATCAAAACTATCAACACACTGTAATCGTATAAATTTACTCTCTACCTAATTAACTTGTTGGTTGGGAAATGGAATTTTAATTAATCGACTAATTAATATAAAAGTTGTGGTAGCATTAGGTCTACCATCTCCATCAAGTAATTTTGGAAGTCAGTGTATTCATTCACTAGCTCCGTTTACCTCCTGGCTACAAAAAATAATTTGCTTAGTTTTGATCTTAATCCTTTTTAGGACATTTAAGTAATTTTAACAAGACAAATAGACACAAATTCCAAAAAATATATCAACAGACAAATTACAATTTAGCTTCAAAGTTTTGTCCTTTAAATGTGGATATAAATTAAACGCTCACATGCATATCTCCCACTTGCAGAAGAACGACGAATGGACAAAGTAAATATTTTGTGTATATGCGTCTCTAACAAAATTACTTCAAGTTTATAAGAAACATTAAGTTTTTTTTCATATCACTCGAGTCTCGAGTCAAGAGAATAATGAAGAGAGGATGTCATGTCACATCATCTCAGCCAACGCAACAACAAACCACACAAAATAATTCCAAAACGGACAGATTGAAGTGCGAGGGGAGAAGACATTTAAGACACATTGTGTGTAGTTGTGTAGTAGTTGGAAATTTCTGTGATGTCGTGACTCGTGACAAGCCTATCAGATCCACAAGTCTTTAAATGGTGTTCGTAATTGCATTTCATTCTCGATGAAATTACATGTAATTTCCCTCATGGAGGCATTAGTACCGTCTCTTTTAATTTACAAATAAAGAGGAGAGAGACTCTAAGGAAGACAAAAAGAACATGATTGCAAGGTAAACAGTCATGAGACTCGTCTATCAAGTACAAAGGTACGAGTATAAAGTGTCTTCCACTAAAATGCATGTTTCCTGTGTGATCGTCCAAAGTAAAACACTGCTACAATATTAAAGACGCTAAAAATCTTCTTATTTCCACGTCACGAAAACAAGGATCATCATCGACTTCATCATCATTCATGCACAACCTAATAATGCACTATACTCTTTTATCTTTAAACTTTTGATTTTGTCCTTTCTCCTATAAAACTACTACTGACAATATGCGGAGAGCACGGAGCGTTTTAAATGTTATTGGCAATAGTACGATGAACTTAAATTTTGTTTGTGATCGATATTTCATAGAGAGAACATAAGACCATCTAGATTTAATAGAAATAAAGTGATAGACAAATGATCACGTTGGATAAGGAGAGACCACCTCTCTCAATCATGAAACTTTCTTGAGCCACGACACACGAAATTGCAGGTCCTACTGCTCATTCATAATATCAATTGGCAATTAGTTAAAGAACATTGTTATTGATAGATATGGGTCAAAAATGGATTTTTCAAAGTGATTGTGCATTCATGAGAGTCTGCCCTACAGGACAATAATCCTTCTGAGAGAGACAAGTGATTTATATCTCACAGTGCTTTGCCCAAATCGGTTGTTATATATGTTAAGTGTTCATTGTGCTAAGAATATCCACAGAAAGAAGCTCTATACACGGGTATAATATTAATATACAAAAATTCCTACACCCAAAGATCATTTTTTAAAAGTCTACACAGAACAAACCTACAGAGTTTAGACACTAAAAAACTAAAAGACCACAATCATCTCTCTTATACACAGTTCGTGTTGTCATGTCGTGAGAAACAAAGGGTAGACTAGATTTTTTTACTCGTTTGAATCTTCTCTCTCTTGAAAAGGACATGATCACAATAATATTTTGAATGATGATGGGGCAGCCTATTGGCCAGAAGGAGCGATAGACACAATGATAGTTGACATGCAAGACGTGTTCTCTGTCTTAAGAATTCCTCCTCCTTATTGCATGATGATTCAGTGGTTTCGAAAAGGCGATCGAATTAAACTCAGAACACCTTTAGTCTCTTGAATTGTCGCTCTATTAAAAAGCTAGCTTGGAGTAAACTGAACTTTTGTATGTACATGTAAATTCCTGTGTAGTTAGAGAAGATCTGCTGGTATTCTTTTGGTATTTACAAGATGCTACTTGTTTTGTGTGTGAGTCCAATCAGAGAAAATATGTTTGAAAAAACCGATCCCTTTTCTTACTGTATTGTGTAGAAATGAAATATGTGTTCACTCATTGAATTATAGTATAGTTGATAGTGGGTGCCCTCCAATTGGTGCACACATGTTGTCAATATAATCCTATTTGAAATTGTTCGTCGAAGAGAAGACTCTGAAGACTTCTGAAAACTGACTGTGAGTTAATTCGTGAGACCCAAGGCGTGGTCAGGCAAATTGACCCCTCTGGCACGTCACGATTTTTTCTCGTAACGATTTCTCAGGTATGGTAATAACAGTTAATAAATAGAGTAAGAAGCAGGAGCAGTAGAGAACATGGCATAGGGATCCAAAAGATCCAATTGGACATTGACAAGCTCGAATGTAAAGAGATGATGATGGCAATTCTTCGAAGAAAAAATAATAATTCACTCGTTATAAAAAAAAGTGAGGAGATCTTTGGGTGAAATTGAGTCTACAAGTACAAAATGTAAGTTGACATGACTTGAATATTGAGTAGTGAGAAGTCAGGAGGATAGTAGTCAGTTAGTCAGGAGTATGTAAGAACAATTATGAAAGATGTCTGTGTGTGTGTGTTGTTCTCCCTTGACCTTTCTCTCTAATTACGTGAAATGTAGTTGACTCGTTGAAGATGTCGGATTGAAGGAACGAACACCTGGCAAGTATAGAAGTCTCCAACCAATACCAGTTTGTCCTGTCTTGTCGAATCCCTCAATCAAAGTAAGAAAAATACACTCATCGGAATCATCTCTCTGTGTTTTTGCAAATCAATGGACCAAAATCAATTCGAGATTTTAATCTACGTAATTATTGGACATGGAAATGAGAGAGGGAGGAATATTATTCATCGTCTTTTGGACATGGGAGAACAACCAACATGTCTATAGGCACTTTCAGACTTGTGACGTAATATAATGTATTCATGAGACTTGTATCAAACTTGTCTTTCTCCTATATCATTCGCTCACTTGGAATTAGTTAGTTTTGTGTTAGTCTACATGTTACTACTCTCTGTGTGATGTGATGACCATTTGACCAAATGAATCCTCTCAAAAAGAAAAGACAAGTTTTTCTATCATAATTTCATGCAAGATGACTGAGATCAGTTTTGTACTCAAACTCAGCTCACACACGGAGTCAAGTATTGGAAAATCCTTTACACCTTTTTCTTCTTGCCACCATCCCAGCAAAGGACAAGCTTCTTGCACACAAAGACAATCATTAGAAGCTACTCCATCAGAGGCTAGTTTAATTATTCCAGTTGTCTTCTCAGCTCTTGACAGAAAGATGAGATCATACACAATAAAAGAATTATAGTTGTGCAGTGCAAAGTAATCTTTGGTTTTACACATGTTACCTAAATGGAGTTAATTTTTAATCGAACATTCGATAAGTAATTTTGCAGTGTGTGAATTGAAAGGCTTTTATTCAAGTTGTGCATCCATTAAACATGCTTCTTTACTCCTTCCTCCCCATTCATTACAGAATAATATTTTATTACAATTAAAACAAGAATTCCTACTATTCTACTGCTGGTTTTCTTTTCATTCTCCATACCAGACAAATCGACTCGGCCCAAGAGACGATGATGAAGTAGGAGGAACTTGTTTGTGCAGATTCGCTTTTAATATTATGTGCATAAATTATTTCATTCTCCTCTCTATACGATTACAAGACACTTACTGCGCGATGTTACAAGTTTTGTCAAATCGTATTCTTGTAATGTAGAGGTATAGCATAAGGATATGTTAATGTTCACGGGATTTCTTAAAAATTGCTGCGGAATTAGTTGACAATGTATGCATCCAGATTATTTATGAACACACTTGGAAAATATTTTGCTGTACTACAGGTTGGCCGGTGGTGGTTGTGTCTTGTTGCCTGTGACCTAAATATTCTGAGGAGATCGAGCAACCCATATTTCTCCAAGTAATTTTATAGACATAATTTAAAACAAAACATAAAGTAAGTGTGCATTATGCCAGCAGGGATGAATTTTATTTGAAAATGCAGCTCTTATAAAATGAACATCCCAAAAAGAAGGACTGTTTATTATACAGCATATCTTATGCAAGCTTATTTCCAATTCCAATCTAAAATGAGAATAATTCTACAGATGGGGACTGGGAGGCTCGCTTATGTGTCTCATCCAGGAATAGTAAATAAATCAGAGTAGAAAGAAAGAAGAAGAAGGAAGGCGGAGTTCATTACATATGCATGGACTCACAGCTTCTTTTCTATCTTCGTAAAAAACAGTCGCTTACTCTACTCTACAATAAGCTGACCACTTCGAACTTCCAGACATTTTAACAATCTTGGGAGAGACCAGTCCCTTCACAAGAATCCTAAGATGGTTTATGGACTTATACCTTCAGGGTCCTGTATCAAATGTTCCTTTGAAATATGACATTTCTTTGGTAGAGACTTGGAGAAAATTATTAGTTTAGATGGTGGACGAAGGATATATATTTTAATTCTAGATTCTAGATTCTAGTTGAAGGTAAACCCTTAAAAAGAAAAATGTATGCGGCTGAACACTAAAGTCCTCCCTTCTTCTTCCTTGTTAATAATATTGAGCTGGTCTCATTACTTCTCTACTCCACGTAAGTAACATTGGCATTGTCCTGTCTACTTGTCTAAAAATGAAATTCATTTTCCAATAAACGGATCCAGGAGCTCCCTTGCTGTTTCATTCCTCAGGGTGCTCATAACTTTATTCATGGGATTCAAAAGGAAGACTTAAAAGAAGAATGGACACAGAGAAGAAATAATACTCTACATTTTACAACCCTCATTAGCATATGTCATCGCCTGAAAGGAAGTCTTCTCAAGAAGATGAGACATTCACACTTTGCACTTGAACAACATGAAGATGAGAAATAGATCTTTCATGAAGAATTGATTCAGTCTATTGTGTGTGTGTGTGATATCCTTAAGGATTCTTCTCGACTATAAGGAACCACGTAGGGTAATTCCTTGTGATCGAAGAAGAAGAAGCTTTGAGAATTGATACAGGTGGACGCACCTCTCGCCTTCAGTTAAATGCAAATATACTCAAAGACTCAAACAATGGACTAATGAAATGTAGACAAGAGAAATAAGAGGATTATCAAAAACGCCTTCTTGCTCTCATGATCAGATATTCATGACACGATTCTGTTAACATGTGTCTTCGTAAAGAACTTTGTGAAGAATTCTGTATGATTCGTATCATCCTCATCATCATCATCATCTTCCGTTCACCATTTTATTCCTTCGTACTTATGTAGACACACCAGAAAGAAGACTATTGGACACATCGTCCATCGTCATGCAGGGAAACGAAGACTTTTTAGTCTGATTAGTCGGGAAGAGACAATAGGGGAAACAAGAAGAAACAGAGTTCGTCTGAATTAAGGAGTCTTGTACATGCCAACGTGGCTGATGAATTTATGGGACTGGGAAGAATGTTCTGTGAGAGATTTGCCTCTGTGAAGATTGTTCTTAAGACACCCTAATGCGTCAAAGGAAACCGAAACAAGGATTAGCTAACTTACGAACACCTCTCACAGCTCCTATTACACTCGCTAAGCGTTAGAGGTGGTAGTTAGCATTTTACAATAATTTAGTCTTGTTTAAAAATCACACATTTTGCATAACAAATGGAGGACGCGTTTTAAGTCTGAGATATAAAACCTTTTTTCTCCCGTAATATGTCTCATTAAGAAAAGTTTCAGTTTTTATACCAAATCTGAGGAATAATTCTTCTCCTAGGATAGCACACAAAACAACTTCAACTAATTTGAAATCCAAATCATTAAGGAATGTCGAACTGCCCATTTTCAAAATGTTACATACTCTTCTAAGAAAATTGCCCAGTCTTTTTCTTGACAAGTTCAGAGGAGGAAGGTAAAGAAAGAAAGAAAAAAAGTGACCCTCACATTCATCGACCCAAGAAGAAGACGCGGACGGAGCATTTTTATAATTGCATATTGGTTCTTTGTGATTTTGTTGAGCCTGACCCTGTCTGACTGGAGCTTCCTTCCTAACTTGACGTAATTATTGAGAATGATGATGATGATAATACTTAAAAAAGGAATGAACGACGAGGAGGAATACTCATCTCATCATCTTGATTACCTTCCACTCATACGAGAGAAGACATTTTACCCACGGAGGATTCCACACACACACAGAGTCGTCTTCTAAGGAGTATGTAAAACAACAAATAAATGTGTGGAATAAATATACTTGGCTCTCTGCTTGTATAGTCTCTTGTGGTGGGTGCTAAGACGAGATCATGTAACGACTAGTTCATCATCATGTAACCCTCCACTAATAGGCCAACTTCAGAGAGAAACATGAGCATCAAAGAGGTAGACATGAGACAAGCATAACTTTAATTCAACAAAATGACGAGAGAACTGAAGAAGGGACTCCAAGACGAAGAAGAAGAAGTTGACCAGTCTTGTAGCATTTGCACTTAAACCCATAAGAATATCTCCTCCTTAACATTGTTGTTGTGCAGTGAATCCTGAATGGAATATTATGTGTGTGTTTAATGTGATGGGGTGTAACTTGGCTTATTCACAAAGATGAAAGTAGGAGATAGTCGTCGTTCTTTTAGTCAAATTCTCCAAGTAGATTGGCTCAGTTTTTTTGTAATTTTGAGACTGTCTCTCTCTTCTTCTACTTCGACTTCATACATGTGAGCATGTTCGAGTGAATTAGTCCCCTAAGTTCTTGAACTAGGTTTTTGGAAAATGAAGAACCGGTTCTCTGTCTCTCTTCTTCTGCGTTTAATGCTTCGGTGAGGCTGGACCAATTATGACAAGAATACATAGAGAGAGAGAGAAGGGACATCGGGCGAAGAATGAACATTGGCTCATTTCGAAAAGATTATGATGAGGGTGATGATGATTATAATGAAGACCATGATAGACTTTAATCTGGTTGTGTATATGTTAATATACGCTACTACTACCACTACTACAACTACTTCCATTTCTTAAGACAAGTTTGACTATTTTTTTATCTGTCTGAGTGTGTGTGTGAAATGTCTTCAAATCCAAGAAGGTACATCCACTAAAAGTAAAACTAAATCCTCCCCCTTTTAATTTCCAAACTAGTCATTTATTTCCAGTCCAGAGGAAGATAATCATATCCACCAGGTCCAATTCCATTATTGTTTCTACGTACCAAATGCTCCTCTCTATCCAAGTCTTCAAGTGTGTAGGGAGAGTCAAGTCAACATTTTATACAGACACATACGTAAGCAAGATTTTATCAACAATCTATACTATCCCATGAAGGCATGTGATTATTATAATAAATATGATGTAATATATGGACAGAGAAGAAGTAGGCAGAAGGAAAGGTGCAGTGAGAGAGCCTCAGTGTAAAAAACTGGACCCTAAATCCTGACCCTTTGACTTGAGGAATCTCACATCTATAAGGATTGGTGGTGTACAAGGAAAGAGTTGAATCCTGTCTGTGATTAGGTTTGTGTGTGTACGAGTGTACCTGTTTGGACACACAAAGAAGATGGCTGACCTTCCAGCAGATGAAGATCATTGGAAAAGCGAAAGCTTTTATTGTGAGTGTGAGGTACGAATAAAAGCGAAGGTATTCGAGATGGCCTCTGTAGTAGTAGCAGAGTAGAAGTCACTTTATGTCACACAACCAACAGCTTAAGAGAGTCTCAAGTAGTAAATCGGATTGGAAGGTTTGAGAGTCTTGGGATGATGATGATAATCTGAGATTACGAAAGGAATCCTCCTTTTGTGCTATAAGCACTAAAGACTTGTGTCACACAAGACACGACCCTTAAGATTTTATCTCTCTCGGGATTTGTCTCCTTCACTGTGTAGTGTGATTTAGACTGTAAAAAGCGCATTAAAGGGATGTCTCCTTTCACTAAAGCCGCATGACACGACGATGATGATGATGATGCTACTTGATTCTGCCTAAAAGCTTATTCATCCCTTAACCTGTAGAGAGATTGTTGTGTCAGATGGAATCAGAATGTCTCTTTCCCTTAAGACGGAAAGGGTACAGAGGAGGAAGATGAGATGCTCAGAGTCTGGAAAATAGATCCATATCATTTTCTTGTATCTTCCTTGTTTACATAAGAAAGCCGGGGTGGCCAACTCCTGTCTTGTGTCAATTCATTTTCCTCGAGAAAACACTTCGACAGTTGGTCCTGTTCTTTTTCCCTGTCATGTCATCCTTAATGTCATACTCTCTCACAGAGTATGTAATGCGTAAGGATTCATACTTCGTATTCCGTCTAATCCTAGTCATTTATTTATTCTTCCTACGCACAGAGATTCCGGTCAAGTCACCCTCGCATCTCTCCAACTTCTAAATCTCCTCTCGGCTGCACCGATCTCTTACTCTTAAGCACGACAAAGTGAAAAAGCCATGTACTCACTCACTTACACTCTCACACACTGTATATAACATCTCCTTGCCCGTTTATTTGTCCGTTGTCACCCTATAAAGTAAATGCCCCTGTTTCGAACAAAGGTCAGTCTTTGTCCCGTCTTTAAAAATAGATGAAACTTAAGCACCCCTCGTTCCAGTGGTGATGGTTCTCGCTTAAGAGGAGTATGATGAATGAATTGTACTCAAAATTCATTTACTTCTGTGGAAAGTCAAGTTGAATTTCCCAAGTTTCTGGAAAATCTTTGAGTGAGCAGGAACATTAGTATTTACCCAGGCTGATAGATGAGAAGACACGCAACACTTAATGACTTTCTATAATGAATGACAATTCTGGAAATCAGTTGGTCAAACCTGTCACTCAGTAAGTGAGGCGTATGTCTCTCCCTACGAGAGACGACGTAACGCAAGTTATGTCAACAAAATCAACCAAATGGTCTTCATTTAGTTTTGTGTCCTCCTTAAGAAGGACTAATGCTCTTAGGAAATGAGCTCTCAGCTCTCTACTAGGGCAAGATGATCCTTCTACGATGATTGAGGATATTCCATTTCCACAGATTTTTACAGCTGTGGAAGGTATCACATAAGATAAAGCACAAAAGCTCAGGAAGAGATGTACTTACGGTTTCCATTATTGTAGATTTCCAAAATCCAGATGGAGTCTTTCTTCCAAAAAAGAGTTGTCAGTGAGGGAAATTCCTCGCCTAAGATCAACAAATAACAATTGGATTAAAATTGGATTTCCAACTAGAAGCAGAATTATTAATAGCTATTTTCTCAAAAAGAAATAACACCATAAATGTGTTCGGAGTTTGTTTGTTAATACATTTTACTTTATAAGAACCTAAAATAATTTTTTGGATTGTCCGATTCCCTATTAATTCCACTAATGTCCTTCATCTTGTTAAAAAATAATTCATCATAAAATCAAATTGGGCTCTCACAAACTTAGATTACGATTGGAATGAAAGGGTGCGGCTTCCTTTGTCAACTTTCGAGTAAACAGGAATACAGGTAAAAAGTCCTCTCATAATCTGAATTGACGTGATGGTCGACTGGTCAAGCCTTGGATTTAGTTTAAACGCAGAAAGAAGCATCGCAGATCAGATCACACAGAGAGAGAGAGAGTTCCCCACTGATATTACACTTACACAACGAGGTGACATTTTATCGGATTAATTTGTAATCAGAAAATAAATCTGTGCTCGCCCTAGTCTACTTCAGATTTAATTGATACATGAATCATAAAACTATTCGTCGCTTCATCTTCTCTCTCCACGCAGCTTTAAATGAATGATGACGATGAGAAATTAATTCTATTACAATGCCGTGTGAGATGAATGTGACAGTTTTTTTGACAACATGTCGGTGACCACATAAAGTATAACAGGAGAAGAGCTTTTACTATTTACCTAAGATATCTAAGTGTGAACCCGATTAAATATTGTAAATCGCTTCTGTAACTCTGCGTGTGTAGGTAGGTACCTGTGATCTGTGATTGCATAATGTCGTTGTATAGGTTGTACTACATGGGTGGATGTGCGGTATCATAAAAGGTGGAAAATTATCTCATCATATCACATGTCACATAAATTACAGGTGTCCCAAGTGGGATTATCTTTTCGGGTCTTGTCATCTTTTTAATGCCTACTAACTATTATTGGGTGTTTGATGTCAAACAAGTCAAGTGTTATTTAGGGATGACTGTCGCACATGGACAAATAGAGTTGAATGTAAAACAGCAGTACACACATATTTTTCACAACATGTATTACATCTACATGTGTGTGTGTGTGTGTGTGTGTTTGATTGTCCTGTGTCCACTAACGAATTAATCCTTCTTAGATTAACCGCTAATCATTGCACATTTCCCAGTTAAGAATATGCTGTAAGGTAATCTCTATCCTCGTGTCCGTTAGTGGGTATAAAATAAACTGTTACGTGTATAATATTCTGTTGCAAGCTATTTTGATGCTAAATGCTAAACTAAAGGCAAATGTGTAATCTCATATTTGCTGACCCTGTAATTCGTTGTTTTGTCAAATTCACAATATCACAATAACTGCGGATTTTACAACCCCGTGTGCTGTTACACAAATAAAATGTGTACAGTTTACCTTCCAGTTTCCCTACACATGTGTCTATATTATTCCTATTGTCCACAATCTCTGTCATACACATAGTGAACAAAATTAAAATGTTTTATAGGCCAAATACGATGCACCTAAAGATGGAAATCAACGGATATCCTGCCACTTTGACTCTCTCGCCTTGATTAATTCCCTGATAACGCTTTAAAATAATAAAAATTTATATATCACCCTTTTGTGTCACCAGCACCTTTAGACCTCAATAATAATTACAGAGTGGCCAGGGACGATGGACAATCGCCACAACAGAGTGTGGAACGTAGAAGGGACACACAAACACAAAATAAAATACCCATTCACTCTAACAAGTCCTAATTATTTGCATAGAGGGTTGGAGTTTGAAAGCAGCATGACTTAAAAGTATCAACCACCTAGTTTATTCTTTATTCCTCTGCCTACTAAACTGTTTCCTTCCCTTCCCCAAATTACTGGGAGAGTTGTACTATTGACTCGTTATACGGTAATTTAAAGTCTATTCTGATCACAATGATTATACCGTCATTTGGGACAGCTTTAATTCCAGGATATGAACTGCAGATAAAGTGGACACGTCGAAGTGGCTACCAACTTCAAACAGTCCATGTCAACTTTTACTTACATGGACCGTTGAGTGTGTATCGAATGGGGAACCCTTCTGTCTCACACATGTACATCAACTTCCTTGAATTTCAGACCAGGTGATGGATTAATCAAGTGTGTCTTTGTCTACATATTTCCAGCTTTGCGTATTATGTAACTGCTCTTACATTATTTTGTAAGAACTATCTATCTGCGACACTAACCATTTTATAATACAACCAAAATTTAAAGAAAAACTTTGAATTTTGACTTTACCTTGTGCATTGACATTTGCTCCAATAATTAAATTCTTCTCAAAGTTGAAACTTGATCAGCTTAGAGCATCAAGAACATTCGAGAGATGTAAAATTGTATTTGTGCAAGTTCCATAAAAACTATTTATCCACTTAAATTTAAATCCACTTCACTGGGAGTCAAGTTCACTTAAATATGTCACGTGTAATCGAAGAGTATCCTCGGCTTCTCAGTAAAGAGATGAGAGAATGAATTCCCGAGATTACGGAGAAAGCATGAGAACTCGAGTTTAGTTAAGGAGAGACGGCAATTGAAAATCGAGTTCCTCACTTGCCTTCGTAGACAAGTCGACTAAGGATTGTTGAGGTTCTCGGCTCTAGTTTCCCCTAAGAGAGAAGGTCTTGTAACAAAGTAGGATCCCCAAAAACTGTTGATGATGAATGCAAGTGTATCTGTGAGATCCGTTCTATCTTTCCTCTTCTCTTCAACTGTGAACAGAGTTTGTGGTTTACTTCAGCAGAAGTGAGACTACGTATCATTTGCTGTGAGCAAGAGATGCAGTTAGTAGGTAGGCAGACCGAGTGTAGTATAAGTAGCATTGGTGGAGTGTGTAGGAGTCTCTCTTCGTCTCTTCCACTCTCGTGTGTTCTTCTACATAAGGCCAATATTACGCGATGAGATGAAAGGTAAGGTTATGATGATGCAATGCAGAGGGTGGAAGTTAGAGAGAAGGAAGGAAAGCTCTCTTGCTGCCTGGAGAGAGTGAGAGAGGGTCTCTTTTCTCTGTCTAAGCTTAAGCATATCTTCTCGTGTACAATAATAAGAGTAAGAAATGTTGGTGGTGGTTCTGTGGTGGATTCCTCCTTCCAGTAAAACAACCCTCTGCACAACAAACTTCTGCATCCACTAATATTGAAAGTAGCTAGCTAACACTGAATCTCGTTTCTCGGCATTTGAAAATGATTTCATTCCTATCGTCACAATATTCAATTCTGTATCTGTTGGAAAAATTGTAGGCTAGTAGGGAACAGATAGTTGAGTGCAATTATTGCATCGAGGAAAAGTCACCAAATGTTATATTCTGTAACAAAAGTCGGAAGACAGAATATACACGGCAAACTAAATTCATGATTTCTTGTACAGCGTTTGGCGTGGTTCTCACACATTTACATGTGGAAATAAAAAGAATAAAAGTATGGTGAGTGATGTGTGATTGGAGTATTTGGGAAGGGAGTCTCTTTTAGGGTAAAAAGAAACATTTTTCTCGATAGAGACATTTGGACGTTGTGGACTCCACGGCATTTCGATATGGATTGTATCACTCATGATGGATGATGACAGTCCCTGGATGCGAAAAACAATCGGGTGTCAACCCACCCAACAGGTCAACTTTGGCTTATGCCATGTGTCTCAATTCTTAACACCCAGCACCACGGTCATTTTAAAGGCTTATCCGTGAAACTGAGAGAAGACGGATTACTTCTGTGCGGACCAGCTTGAACTTGGAAGGAACCACTTGGAAGTGTGTGTGAAGTAAAGCCACCCTCGTCATTGTTGGATAAGGCAGGGCTTTTTGGTCTCAACGAGGCAATCAGTTAGTGGGAAGTTAGTCATCGGATTTGCACAGAAAATAGATTTAGTCATGCCACAATTACATATACTTCTGTATGTGTGTATAATATTACTGTGAGACTTTTTACATCTGAGTTGACAAGAGAAAGACAGATGTTCTAAGAAATTCTGGGTCATGTCAAAAACTCCCGTCACACAGAAGGATGAAGAATACGAGAGGAGGAAGGACTGGTTCCAATGTCACAGTCTCTCTCTCTCTGCTGAAAGAACGAGGCTCGTCAGTTCCTTGAAGAACAATAATTTACATGGCAGTACAACCAACAAGTTTGACTACACAAGAGAGTCACTCACTCACTCAATTATGGGCAATTACTCTGGTTGCAGAGATTGTTTTTTGGAATAATCCAATTTACAATTTGCCCTTACCAACTAGCCAACTGCAACTACCCTCTAATTATGAAAGAGTTATGAATGATGTCAATTTACGTAAGGTATGCATAATAATCTTCTTCTCTCAGAGTCCGCCGCAATCTTAAAGTCTTAAAGTCTTGTCTTGTCGCCTAGTCTCCCTGTGTGACTAATCTTAAGAAGAAGTCGACTTGTTTGCCCCCTCTGCGTAATCATCTTGTAATCTCTCGGAGTATATCATAATTTCATAAGTTTTCTTCCAGACAACAAAATTTTTAATGATATGATTGCAGATGAGAGAGAGAGAGAGAATAAACTGTGACTCTCTCTCTCTCTCATTCTTCTAAAGAGCCAACCTGTGAATTCCTGTGGAAGATTTTTAGATTTTACGACACACAAGGGTAATTGCATGTCTCACCTTTGAACGAGGAAAATGTCAGCTCACAGGGACTTTTGGCTGAAGAAGAATAAGAGAGGGAGGTTGAGTTGTGCAGAAGATCGAGTCTTTGAAAATAGAAGAGAGGGATGAAATGTGAGAGCAAAAATAAATGACTTTTATCCCATTGTCCTAGTAAATCATATTGACTTGACAAAACTGGCCAGGACCCACCTCTGACATTAACCTGGTCATTATTATTTCCATATAGATTATATGATCACGTTTTCCTCTTTCTAAAGGATCCACACTTGCTTTATGCTATTGCTATTGTTTGTCACGATGGTCCAATATAGTAGTTTATCGTCTTATGTTGTACGCATACTGACTCTGACGAAGCACATAAAAGTGAAGAAGTTGCCCTTTTAGTAAACCACGAAATGAACCAAGAAGAAAGACCATGACGAAGAAATGGGTTGGTTATGGAAAATTGGAAAAATGTCGCCCTCACAAAGATCTCTTGAGTCTTGAGAGTCCACACGAAAGTTTATTACTGATGGTCTCTCCTCACAATAATACAAAGTACAATTAAAGGGATCAGAAACAAGAAGAGGGATGGACTCGGCCTACACAGAATACAAATACATCATTATGGGCTTTCTCAAATAGGTTTGCTGAAAGGACTTCTTGTTCTTCGAGTTGTTAGTGTCCTGCACTATTATTCCCTTTATTCTTTGGTGTTGTGTGTCCCTGTTTGCGTCAGGTCATATAAGAACGACCAGATACCGACGACGAGAGAAGGTTTATGTGTATTACATCTTGAGAGCTAAACTATATTGGCACACACCGACACACCCCTTGGACATCTTCAGGAACACGGGAGATCGAACGGAAAGTGACAAAGAAGACTAGAGGACCTGGCCGTCGTGGTATTATAAAAGTCCTGATAAGGGAAAAGACAAAAATTATAGGGGATATTTAATGATTAGGTTTCTTGTTTTCGGTGACTCTGAAGAGTACTAAGGGACGCGAAGGCGTATGTAATGATTAATGGAGTCAATTTCATTGGAATCATAGATCCTATGGGTTTCAAGGCCATCATCTCACCACCAACGAGTTTATGTGATGCTCAAACTGCAGTTTCACAATAGAAACTACCAAAACAAGGTAAGTTATTTACTTGTCCCATTGTTGTACGTTTGACTTTGCCGATATTGTCTGTCAGAGTATTTCAGGTGGATGATATTTACTCCATCCGATGAACTACACGAGTAGCATAAGTGAAGAATACTCGTTTCCATTATTTACGGTCACTTGAGGTCACATAAAGGGTCTCGTGTTGACATTTGGGTAACAAATGGCCATTATTTGGAATCCATTCTAGAACATTTGTTCTTGTGCGAAACAATGGGGCAGTAGATGTAGCGTCATAAGGATGTGGCAAAGTAGTTAGTAGGTGATGAGCTCAGTAAACTGTGGCACGGGTCCATTTATTCTTCTAATCCTTTATCACGCTTTTTCCTTCTCTTTATTATGAGAAACCAATCTGTATTATTATTTTGGCTGCGTTTTTATCCTCTCACCAGCTGCAATACTCCCTTTCCTATCATTCTCCGATACCAATCAACTTTTCAATCACATTTTAAAGCATTTCACAAGCTGCCTTAATGAATCTGATGAAAGAAGATATACCTTCGAAACAAAACTGCATTCATTTTTCTCTCGAGAGACTCGAGACTCGAGACAGAAATCACCTGGGCTGTTGTTGGTCATTTCTTCTCAGCTTGACTTTATTCGTCAGAGACTCATCTCTCGTATGAACTTAAGCTCACGAGTCTTCTCATCTCGTGTAACAAAAGACATTATCTTCATACGAGCAATTAAGTCAACGCAATGTGATTTGGAATCATATAGAAGTACTGGAGAGAATAACCGACTGGAGGCTAAGAAAATAATGAAAGTTCCTTCATCATCCCCCATCTCTCACTCCTCGTCACTTGACATCACCTTCTCTCTCTCTCTCTCTCTCTCCCGTAATGATGGAATAGAAATTAAAATAGTCCAAATGCAGGCATAAGAAAAAGAGTCATTGTTACAACACCCCCAGCAGCGTAATGTTGAGTTGGACAATGTGACGTGATTTTACACCTTTGTCATGTCCACTGTGTAAAAACGAGCGTGAAGGAACAATGTAAACCAATTAGGGAGGACGACAAAGACTTTCGTCCGTGTAGAAAAAGTATCCATGAAATCTAAATAAGTATTCATGGAGGAGGAGAAGGCAGGAACAAGGTTGCTGATGCTGATGCTATTTCCACACACAACCACGCTTCTTCTCTTTAATGATAATTCATTATTAAAGCTGCTGCTGCTGCTGCTCTTCATAGTTTAAATCCATTTCCTCGGTGTCGTAAGAAGAAGAAGAGCAGAGCTCTGAATCGCACAACAAACTAATAGAGAAGCGTTTTACATTTACAGGTCGGACGTCGGACCCTCTTGGATGATGAAGAAAGCTTAGGAGCTGATAGTTGTGTTGTTGTGTAAGAGCGCAAAACATAATCCACGTGCCAGACTTGCCACTCGTCTCAAGTTTATGCAAATAGAGGAAAAGTGTAAGACCAGCCTTAATGAATGTCACACCTGGCTCCCCACTAATCGGCTGAATATGCATGAATTTCTCATTTATTTCGTGTAAATTACAGCCATGGTTAATCACCACTGTGGAGCCAGAGCCTCTGTGAGTGTGTTTAAGTCTTGAGTACACGAGCTGTCTGCCATGGGACATTAAACCGTGACAAAATCCCTTTAAAATATAAAAGTTTAATCCGTCTCTCTCTATTGATTATACAAACAAGAAGATATGATGCAAATGAGGTTAAATAGAAATAGCGTTTACGATTAAAACCTAGTGGGATGATGTGTGTGAGTCAGTTTGCACTCGTAAATCTGTAAGTCGAGTGGAAATAAAAGTTTGATTATGAGAAAAGTAATTTACGGTACTGTGGAGACTTCAGGATTCATTCCTCCGCATCGATCGGATTGGATTTACAGAAAGTTTAGAACTCATTCGAAGCACAAGTAGGTCTGCGGAGAAAGTGAGTCGACTGTGATGAGATGAAATGTTGGTTTTTGGCGATCTCAAGAGAGTGGTGAGGGCACTCTACTTGTAAATACTCATTTGAGACAGGACATGAAGAAATACCCGGGTGCATAGAGAGACCCGAGTGAGTTTGAGGAACTAATTGCCGTTTTTGCGTGTTGTTCCCCTTCTGCCTAGGGAATCCTTTATCCCTCCAGCAGCCCCGGAATTCCAACTGAAATGAATCCCTTCTTTGTAATTAATGGAATAGAGAGAAGCGACTGGGGATCAAAATCCTCAACACACACACACAAGTATAAAGAGAGAAAGAAGAAGAAGACCCGGTGGATTCTCTCTGAAGATGATTTCATGTGTCTTTCTTTCCTTCCTTCCTTCCTTCTGTTTATAACGTAAACGTGTGTGTGTGTGTGTGTGTGTGTATGGATCTCTACTAGTCACTCTCAGTCATCATCATAATCTTCTAGAGTTCTAGAGTCTTGACCAAGATTCGTTTTCACCCTATCACTTATCAAACCCAGCAGTTTTAACGTGAAGACTGATGACATGAGAGGAACTGTGAGTGAAGAGATGGGGATGAATTGTGAATGCTCCTTTTCCTAATGTTTGGGGATGAAGAAAGTCTCTTTGGTCGGAATATAAAGATAACTCTAAAGAGAAGAGAGAAAGGTATTTCAGCCCAAAAGGAAACTCAGACAGAAAGACTTGTCTTGAGAGAGAGAGAGAGAAGTTCACTTTACACTTTATTGAACTCCTTCTGTCGTTCTTCTTTCCTCTTGATGACTGTTGTTCTAGCACTCTTGTCTAAGGACTTTTGTGATTTCATTGGGATTGGTGGGGCTGCAAAAGGAAGTGTGGCGAGGAGGGTGGTAAAGCATTAGGAGAAGTTATCGGGGCTAGAGATCAACTCGGACTTTCGTTTTAATTGGCATTTCCACCAAAAAGTCTCTTGGCACTTGATGAACCTCATCCCTGTCTTGGGTGATTTCACTTTCACTTGACAAGTCCTGGCAGATTGGATAGAACTTTCACCGAATTCACTCTAGGAAATTCTATTCTAACGGTATTAGGAGCCTTAATTCACACTCACATCTATGAAGGCATAGCTAAAATTCCTAAGTCGTCTAATCGCCTTATGGAGTATATGGTGGGCAAAGATGGTAGTTAGAAGGAAAGCAGCTTACACAGACTTATAGAGATACGGAAGTCAAACGGTAAACGGGAAGTGGGGTAAAAAAAGTTTGTCTAGTTTCTTTTCAGAAGTTCTTGGCTCTGGTCTTCTTTAGGCGATAGCGACAGATACACCGATAGAGACTTCCAATCTCAGAGTAGTCTGTGTGTTTTGCTATTTGAGCTTGAGCCTATTTCAGGGTTGCTTCGAAGGGAAGTTGGACAAAATTACACAAGAATTCTGCTAAAGACGGTCTGAAACCTAAAAACCCTTGAAATAGTTCGTCATAAACATTCTTTCATTTACCTACAAACGCTTCTTCTTTCTAAGATGGACGTGGTGGAACTGACTCGTAGGTTTGTGTCTTCTTGGAAAAAGAAGAAGCCACAAAAACAGGTGAGGACGAAAGGGGCGACATAATCATCACCATGTATGGCACATAAAAACTAAGAAATGACAATGACAATGATGGTAATAGCTTTGTGTGTGTGTGTGTGTGTGTCTGTAATCTCATCTCAACCTCAAATATCTCTTCCCTCTCTTCTCTCTCTCTCTATCCATTACGACTACCATTGTCTAACACATGAATTTTAGAACTTTCAGCTAGTGGAGACATTTATGGTATTTTTGGTCCCTACGACGCGTATTTCACTCATGGAAATTGAACCTCTTTGATTTTTTACTCCACGACAAAATAATAAGCATGTCTCGAGTCGAGAGAGTACGAAGAACATTAAATTGGAATTTGTCCATCTGCTTTTACTTCTTCTTCTAAGCGTCCTTGTCTTATTGATGACTCCCTTTTTAAGATGTGTGCCATCCGTTCTTACACTTGATTACACTTTGAGACTTTACAAATACACCTAAGAAGAATTCTAATACATAAGTAATATATGACTGTATAATATACAGTTGGTCAAAGCTGGGCTATCTCTATCAGTTTATTCGTGGAATCATTATTATCTCCTTGTGTATTTACAGAGGATGAAATATTTTATTGCTTTTGTCATTACACTCCTCGGAAGAGTCAAGAGTCTCTGTGTGCCTGCAATTTAAATATTTTCTGTTTCCATTTGAGGGACTATGTGAGCAGAGGACAGGAGATGAGAGAGAATTCAAGAGACAGCAGACATGTCGCTATTTACAGAATGAATATGTGAGCAATTACTTCAATGACATCATTCAGAGGCTCACACATTATTGTGGTTGAAATGAGAGTGACCAATGGGTCTTTGCTTATCTTAGGGTAGGTTCTTCGCAGGAAAGTCTCCAAGAGAGAAGACACTGTGAGTCTGATGAACTAAATTATCGGAGATCTTTTTTTCTGGTCTCTCTCTCCTACTTTCTGATGGTTCTTTATCGGCATACCGGAATTATGTTAGGTTATTCGAAGCAGAGCATTCGTATATGAAGAAAAAGCTCCCGTGGAATGAACAGGTATATAACAATTTGTTCGTAGGAGGTTTTCATATAAGAAAGATCGGAACTTCTTTAGTCCTTGTGTTTTTTTCGAATATCGTTATCCCTTCTGCCCCATGCAGACCATTTGGATGGTTTACCGAAGAAGTGACTTCCTCAGGATTTTGGTGATCCTAAAAATATCTTTCCAGTTTTTCATTAACAAATTCTAGTGATAGGTGAAGTATGTATATTAGAAACATATTTTTATCAAAAGCAAGTTTGAATTAAATCTCTGCATCACATTCACAAACTATAACATTGCGCAATGTCCGATTACCTACCTAATCATAAAAATGAAACTGTGTGTTTATTTTTACGGCATGAAAATACGTAACGACTGTTTTGTTTTAGAACTAATATTGTAAGCTTGTGCTGAATGTAAGTGGATGTTTTGCTGCTGTTGCTGTTGCTGCTAAGGTGAAGTCCGACTCTGGCGAGTCTTCTTGTTGTCCATGTCGATAGAAGAGTGGAGATGGACTGATAGGTAATTACTTGTCGCTTACCCAAACCTAAACTAACCGACAGAAGGAAAAAATGGTTTAAAAAATGACAAGTCCCAAGGGAGAGGAGATGATTGCTTGTGAGGAAAGATACCTTCGAAGATTAGAGAAGAGGACACAAGGAGAGAGGCTGATGATGTTAGTCGTGGTGGTGAAGATGATGAGATGTTGTAACTTGATGATGATGATGATGATGATAATGGGTTTGGTTGATGGATAGTTACCTGGTTGGAGACAAAGGACATTCGACAAGATTACAGCACACATACACACAACTAAAGGGTGATGGAATACACACACATACATTCATCTCTTGTTGTGGACAATAATTATCAAATTCCCAAGAATGAAACGAAGACGACCTGCGAGAAACAAACTTCTCTACGTGATAAATTGTTTACAAGTTTATAAAGTAAGTTTGCTTTGGTCGTATCTTCTTGTTTACTAAATTACACTGTCCCAAAAGTCATTTCGTGTAATTATCAGTTGTAAAAGATAATTTAGCTAAACAGAGGACGTCAGTAACTTCTTGACTTTTTTGTAATTTTGTCGAGATGACATAAGAGCAGAGGTAAAGTAAAGTTTATGTTTCCTGCCTTGAAACTTGAAAGATATGACTTCAGCTAGGCTAGAGTTCGATTGTAATTTTGTAATTGTTATTTTATAACGTGAATATTGAAAACCTTTACGTGATTCATATAAAATTAAACGCTTACATTTATTTTACATTTTAAGGTTAATTGGTTAATCCATGTGACAACTATTTTCACAGTTTTCCCAGTTCACATGACATGGAGCGTATTCTTCTGCATCCGCTGGAATTCTCATTGCAACTGAAAGTATTCCATCAATATTGTTAGTAGCAGATTCATTTTACAAGTGTAACAAATTATATTTAAATTGAAATGAGCTGAAATTTACCTTCATTGACACAACTTTGATACTCGGAATCGCACCATTTAACACAATCCTTTGCATTAGCACTGACTGGATCCGTGAGGAGACATAGTACACCCATTGTAATTAAGATAACTGTGATGACATGGATAATACGGAGGGCCATTGTTTAGTAAATGAACTGTTGACTGCTTGGAGTGAAATAATTTGTGAGAAGTATCCTTGTTGCTTGCAGGACTTGTTCTGGAGAGAACTCAATAAGTTCAAATGAACATTAATAGTGCAGTGCATTAATATCCAATGACAAAGAAGCCATTTGAGTGTAGATGATAGAAATAGGAAGTCTTTGAGTCTTTGAGGAGATCTGTGTGTACACATTTATATAAATGCTCGAGATTCGACGAGACCAGATGAGAGTTGGGGTTGTGATTCATGATGGGTCAAGGCCTGATTTGATCTCCTCTCCTCTCTCTCTCTCTCTACGGCATCTCTGACATGTACTCTCTTTCTAACCCCATTTAAATTAAACGATTCATTAAATTATGACAAAACGCGATTTGTAATGAAGCCTGTAAGTGGTGTCTGCATTAATAGCTTCGTTGCAGCGTGACCCAATATAAAAACCACTTCATAAATATCCGTCTCATCAAGCCCATTCATATTAACTCTTGATTCCATCATACCGACTTCAACTCAAGGTTCATCTTCGCAGTCATTCCTGATAAATCTCTTCAAAGCATCTTAAGCTATTTATGAATGAAAACTAAAAGCAAAAGTTGACTTCACATAAAGTTGACGGCTGACGCTGACACTGTCTTGCAAAACATTAATTGACGATTGATGTCAGAATTAAAGACGTCTGGCCTAAATTAATAAAAACAAGGTAACGAATGAGCGAAATATTCTTCGAATTTATTAAAATTACTTGTAATCCAATTAAAGCCAACAATCATTCTCACACGCGATATGTGTTGAGAACAAAGGTGCACTAATAATTGTTCTGAGTATTTATACTTTTGTAAGTGTGGAGACTTGGAATCAAAGGATGAGGAAAGGATCCGAGGATTCCAATCAAGAGAAGAAAGGTACATGGGAGGAGATAGTGTCATGTCCCCTTCTACTCTCGACTCTCACACAGCCTCAGCCTTTGACAGATGACCCAGGCTGCAGTCCACATTCCTTGAAAACAAAAACTCATTAAGCTGACCAACCTACTGGGCACGATGTTTATCCGATGTTTGTGCATCTCTGAGAACACTCACAGCCCAGTTAATTTACCCTTTCTTTCAAATGAATCTTTCTCTCTCCCCTTTACCTCATCATCACCGGGTGAAGTAGTTTAGTCCGTAGTGGTCCGTGGTCCTCATCAGCCTTTCCTGGAACCGCATTCCTCCTTCTCTTACTACAACGTGTACTACACACACATTACATACAACTCGCTCATACATGTCCACCAATCTCACAGACACTTCTTTCATCTTTCACAAGCTTCATCTACACCTCAGCATAAATTAACCAGTTATGAATCATCATTGATTCACAAGGTCGAATTATGCTTCCGACATGTTCACATGTTATTTCTTCCATACAAAATCCTTCCTGGAATCTCTACACCATGTTGAATCTATTTATTTGACAGATTGTGCGAAATCATTTTCATCCGATTATTAATGGCTTCTTATGGTCTGATAAGGATGATGCATATGTGAAATCAATTATCCCCAATATAGTTTCTGTTAAACTAAGGAATTAAATATTGCACATTTCCTTTCACATTGTCACATTAGAAGGGAGGTCATCAGTAGACTTTTCACAAAGGGTAGTAAGTAGGACTTTACTAAAGAGCAATTAAATTAAACTGAAGAACAACCTACATGCAATATACTCACACAGCAGTTGTTGGAAGTTGGAACATCCGATGATCCTTTTCTATTTTCTGCCGAAACAAAGGAGCAAGTATAACAAATGTACCTCTGTCAAACTTGAAATGATCTCTCGCACATCCGACATAACCTGACCCACTACGAAAGACCTGAAAGCTACATTCTCGATAAATTACTCTTTGTCGCTCGTAAATTATCACAAACACTAATTTACTTTTGAAATCTTAAAGAAAGGAATTGGGTGAGTACAAGTCTCTAACGTGGACCAATTTGTTCATTCTTTTTTACAAAAGGAAAGTCACCACAGCTTCTCAATCAGTCTTTCCTAAAAAGATTATTTCGTTTCCCCACCGCCAACTGTCTCGCAACCGTGTTAAACCAGAACACAAAGTAATTCATAAGGTTCTCACTGATAGTTTCAAGGATCCAGACTGGAACGAATTTATATGGATTATCACTTTTACTTACATCATTAGGTGATAGTATTTGAGTTCTTGAGGTTTTCTTGAAAATTCTGAATTTGTATTACTCGTTTGCCCTTTTTTGTTTAATTGACGTTGTAAAAATCGAATTTAGTGTAGATGCAAGATGCGTTTCTTTGATAGATTTGCAATGTAAAAATGTAAACTGACACATATTATAGTATACACCGATTGTGTGAGGCTATCTAAAATAATTTTATCAAGGAATGTAAGTAACTCTCTGGGAGAATGAAAAGTTGTCAGTTGAGCTAACCCATTTCATCCTCAGACTCCGAAAAGTACAACAATGGTGTCTCCACTCACAAAAAGGTTTTTTAATTTAAAGAAACTAATTTGCGGTCCTGATGAGTCTCCCTAAACGAAGATCATTTTCCTTTTGTTGTTGACACGAGAATAAATGGACATGGCTTTAATAAATGAGCCATTAGGAAATGTCGACTCATCAAGTCAATCAGCAGGTGGGACGTGTAGGACAGTAGAACCAACCGCAATAATAAGTCTTCGTCGGGATTTGCTCGTATCTTTTTTTAAAGAAAAGCTACTGGATACAACATTATTAAGTGATTTTTACACAACACAAAATAATAAGCAAACATTGCAAAGCTGCATTTACTTATTTTGTCAAACTGCTGCATATTTAAATTAAAACCAGCCAATTTCATTCTCATAAATGAGAAATATAGAAGAGGAATTGATGAATACAAATGGACACATATTATCATTTAAGTTTCCTGATTGCAACTCGGCCATTCAACGGGAGATTAGATTGTGTGTAATACGCGCATCCCACTTTATAAAACTGGCAGTTGACTCGTAAAACGCACGCAGACATATGTTACCCTGTCCACAAGAACGACGGGAGGTCTTGAAAATGACAAAATAGGATCAGATAAGCTGTCCATATTAGCTTTAATAAAAAAAGAAGGAGCAGTGAGGGATACAACAGGGAGATGAGATGAAAAGTGAGTAGATTAAAGTTACGATAAAAGGGGATAAAAGATGAGAGTAAAAAACATGCCACACAGCACACAGAAACAGGGGACATTCACATTACATACACTACACAGAATATAAGCTATCTTACTTTTTTACTAGTTGTGTCCCATTATTCTTGTAGCTAAACAGAAGCTGTGAAAAAAATGCTTGTGCAACACTACATTTCCCTCATACATCATCCATAAACTGTTTTAACATTTGTATTTGCTAGAATTTTAAAAAATAAACTTAAATTTTCACTCCGTTCAAAATAAGAAGTCTAGGAGTATTAAACTGTGTAGAAGGAAAGAAACTCTTCTCGTGGACAGACTTATGTGTCATGCTGATCAATCTTTTTGGTGTTGTCGTCTCGTCCAATTTCCTAGAAGTTAAACATGATGGATAAAGTTGTTGATGAATTACTCTGTGTGCTGAGAGTGGGAATTTGTCTCTATTAGTGTATTGTGGAGTTTGGTGTGAGAGATCGAGCAATCTTAGACATGGACTCGCACATGTGAGGGTGTCAACCGGAGCGTGTCAACAACAAATATCGCTATTGCTGTGTGGAGGAGAAAGCAAAGGAAAGTTGTTGGTGATTGAGATATCATTTTAGTAAATGCTGAGAGAGAGCGAGTTAAGTAGTGGAAAGAGGATGAAGAAAAGTGTGGAGATTTGCCAGTTGATTTGACATCATAAATCAAAGTGTCATTTTAGATGACATGACAAGAGAGAAGGAAGGAAGTCGGGATGGAGACTTTTGTGGATCGGAATGAGATCACGAAAGTAGTCTTTTCACAACATAACATGCTGGCGCCTTCCATTCATCCTTCTCCCTGCTTCTCGCGTCCTAATGACTTTGCAAATCATTCAGTGGAAAATTCGGAACAGCACTCACTTTACTTTGACTTCTTTCCAAACACTGAACAACACTTATATTGGGATCTTGCGG
Organism: Isotomurus palustris; assembly: GCA_034696625.1. Taxonomy (NCBI): domain Eukaryota; kingdom Metazoa; phylum Arthropoda; class Collembola; order Entomobryomorpha; family Isotomidae; genus Isotomurus; species Isotomurus palustris. The sequence continues at coordinate 10,418 of JAQGAD010000523.1, read as the reverse complement.
TAGTAGTTGTGATGCTGCTGCTGCTGTTGGTGGTAAAAGTTAGTTGATAGCTGGGGATTTTTAAAAGCTCAACTTTTGAATCTTCTCTACCGTAAAATGCCGTATAGTTTGCTGCGTTAGCAGTTTTAATTGTGTAATTGATCATCGTCACTCCGATATGGAATTTGACTTTGACTTTTAAAATGGTTGTTGGAATTGAATGAATCGTCAATTTATCGAAGTCAAAAGAACCAGCGAAGTATTTGTGAAAGTGACAGGCTACTTAAAAACTTACAATTCACTACAGTTGGAACATTTTGAACATTTTGAACGTAAATTCATTCGAGTCGTATGTGTTCATATATAGTGTTTCAAACTTGAAACCGGATTGACAGAGTTTGTATTCCGTAAGCAGTATTTGTCTTCGTCAATTTTCCTACTAATCTAATAGATAACTAGATTTTATTTGTGGCATTGTTGCTCCAGCAAATGTGAGATTTCCAATCAGTACAACATCTCCAGTTCTCCAGTAGTAAAATTATTATGACAATCAAAAATGACTCTGTTGTGTTTGTAGCGAAACGAATGGCCATATCGTGCATAATACATGTGTATGGAGAGAGATGTGTTCGTATTTTCCACAAAATTAGATTTGGTATTACTGAAGCGAAACAGACTCTGGCATATTACAGGATGGTGGTAACCCAGAGTTCCATGTATAGTTCCTTTGGAACTTGGTATTCTCGGATCGTAAGGGAGACCAAAGTTACATAATATTATGACACAACACAAGAGAAAGAAAGAAAGCCTCAGAAATTCCAATGCAGAGAAGGAAATCAAAGACTTTGGCAGAGGAGAGAGCTGGCTGGGTACGTGAAAGTATGCGGTTGCTCGTAGAAAAAACAGAGATCGTTTGAGGTGACGGTTCAGGATAAATCTGGGAAAAGAATTTGATCTATATTGTATGGCAATTAGCGAAAAGAAAAGAGGGTAAACCGGATTTTGATTCTGAACACGTTCGTTCTCAGAACAGGAAGCACTCAAAATGGCACTAATTGCAAAGTGATTGATTTCTTTCATACACACCCACACACACGTATATTGTACACTACTGTAGTAGTCAAATGGATCTCATACACGGAAATTGGTGTTTTGTGTATCAGAAGAACATATACACAGAAATTATCAAAGATACCTTTACTCTGTACTTTCAAAGTATAAAGGAAGAAAGTATTTGTTGAAGTATTCGTAGAATTTACACAGAGAGTTCCTCCACTTGATTGGGGTTATCAAATGAACAAATTCTTAGTGACATTCATTCCTTCAAACGGCACATTATATTCCATCCCCCTCGATCCTCGATCGCATCGCTTCAAGTTTTCGACAAAGCACAATGACAAGTGGAGAAACCAACACGGACAAACAGACATTTACCGATTTACCCAGAAGGCACATTGAGAACAACTCGACAGACTCATCCCACACGAACAACTAACTAAACTATACTACAAGTACAAGGGAAACTGTCAGTTGACGACAGGAAATTGCCTGTCTCTTTCTCCTTGATGAGAGAAAACTACTCGAACGCGAAGGATAGCGTGAAGTAGTCAAGCACCGTGTGTACTTCTTCATCTCTCTCTCTCATCGCAGCCCCACGTCAATTGACAATCCCTCGTTAAGTTTATATCATCTAAGCATTTCTGGACATTCTCTCCTCCTCAGTCTTTCATGTCTTCCACAAACTCAGGAGCGAAAACAACTCTGACAAAAGTGGCAAATACTTGAAGAGAGAGAGAGAGTCAGGCAGGCAGACAAGAATGCCCGAGAAATTAGTGAGGGTCCCGAGAGATCACCTAACTCTCCTCAGCAGCCTACACCATCATCACAATCACCACAGGACTTTCCTTCCTTCCGTACATTTTCATTACTTACCCAACAGACCTTATATACTTTTATTCTCACCGTCCAAATGAACCTCAATGATGAGAGACTTCTGCTGGACATCCAACTTGTGTATAAACCCCCAAAGTAATTGAAGCTTAACCAAGTGACATTGTCATTATTCCCTGATGACCCGTTACTTACGAACAAGCAGATTTATTGTTCAAGCCAAGACGTTCACACGTACACTGATACTAATAAGTCTTTTTTTCTCTCTCTCTTGTGTCTTGTCTCTTCCGAAGATACTTTATGAGTGAGGACTCTGAGGAGGAGGATGGTGGAGAAATGAAAGCATACCTCTGTAAGAATTCCTCACATTTACTTTGTCCCTATTCGAACACATCTGAAGAAGTTCAAAAGAGGTAAAACTTTGTAGGGTAGCAAATAGTAAAGCACCTCTTGCAAAGTTAAATTAGCTCCTAATTATTTTAATAACGATAATAGACAGGGAGAAATATGTGTTTCGATGAATTATTAAATTGTGTGCAGAGTGAGCATAAAGGTAATAGGGAGTTACACAAGTTGAAAAAATGCATATGGGACCTTACGTTACGTAGTAGTAGTATCCCTGCTACTACGCGATTACCATTACTTCCAGTCTTCGACATTCCAGGGATGATAAAAAGACTGTTTCTTCTCTCGTTGTTGTTATTAACTGTGGGTGAAATTAACTGTTTAGGACCATAATAATATCAACCCTTGTATTATGTATTACTTCACAATTACGTTCGGGAGTAGATGACCATTAATAACAATAATGAAATGAAAGAAGGGATCAGTGAAGGGTTCATGTTCATCGTGATGTGATGTCCTTATGCCGTGTGTAGATAGTTTCACACACACACACACACACACACACACACACAAGTCATATAAGGCCGTATACACATGAAATCTGTAGAACTGTAGAAGTTTTTGTAGGAGATTGCATTCTCTCTGTTCTCTCCAGGTCTTTTCCTTTCCTCGCCCCATTGTCAATATCCTTTTCCAAGAGATTGGCATTTAATTTTCTCGTCGTCTCCCAACAAACCCTCTTCTCTCTCAGAAGTAAAGTAATAGAGGCGTGCTTATTATTACTTATATACTACTGGTAATAATCATAAGGATAAGTATACTCACTCAGGTATACGCAGGCTGGAATCATTTCCATTATTTTAACCATTTACCTTTTGGGTCTTAAAAAATCCATTTTTTATCTAAGCACCCTTATGAAACTGCACCGGACAAAACATACCGCACCTCTTAAAGACAAGACAGTATTAACTCTAATCCGTGTGTATGTGTGTGTGTTTGTGTGTCGGAAGATTTAGAAGATTTAGAAGGTCTTCGTTCTTACGGTAATATTAATAATGCCACGGTGAAGCTTAAAGTCATCCACATCCACATGCAACACACCAGCATCATTTCTAATGTTATTATGATAATGGTCATAGTCTTCACGACATGCCATGCCATCGCACTCATCATCATCGAAAGGACGAGAGAAAGGCGTAACCTTATTTTCCAAAAAATAAGCCAGAAAAAAGCCAACTTTCATGTTAAGAAGATCGTAGGCAAAGGTCAGGTCGTCGAGACTCTCAGAGAGTATTGAAATAGTCGCGTGAAAAGATTTTTTTGAGGTTCCAAAGAACCCAAAGGAAATTATGGGGTTGTTAGATGAGACTCAATTTTGAAAAGTTAGAGACAATTTATTTTAAAGACCTTAAGAGGTGATATGCATGTAGAATGAGGCATTTCATTTTCCTGGAGAAGTTTTGAATAAGAGAACAGTTTGCTGGTCGTTTGTTATTCAACAATTCAACCTGCTCACGCAGACTTATTGTAACATTGTAACATTGTGTGGAGTTCGGAGTTTATAAAAGTTCCAATCTTCCAGTGGAAATCTGAAGAAAACGCACAATGACTTTGGGCGTGTGATAAGTTGACACTGGTCACGGTGAGCTGTCAACAGGTCACTTTGTCCCTTTTGTCCAAGTCCACCGTACACTTTATCAACTTCTGTGAAAACTAAACCTACTTTGTACAAGTTCTATTGTCCACCCAGAGCTGAGGTACAAAGGAACGCTTATGAATTCTAACCTGGACACCGACCTGCGACACACAAAAGCTCAAAAGCTCCAGAACCGTGCACACTGACATTTAAATTTTTCCTAAAAATAGGGACAGGTTGAGGAAAGATCAAAAGCTTTTTTGGGCTTTTACTAGAGAAATTCGTAGTAAATTTTTTGTTATGTTTTTTTTCTCGGTTTCTTCTGCATCCCATGCAGAGATGGGATGCTCAGAGTTATTGGTGCCCTTGGAGTAAAACTACTTATACACCTTCAAGCACACAGCAGTCTTCACCCGACACACACACACCGGAATGAATAATGTTTAGGCAAAAAGTTTCCAGAAAGAGGGGTCCTTTACGCTTTTACCTAAAAATGCCGAAATGAGATGGGTGACAGGTTGGAGCTCAGGTGTCATTTGTACTTGGGACTTGGGACACAATGTTTCAGTTTTGTGATGTGAATAAAAGGGATTGGTGTAAAGGGTACGTACGCATTACATAACAGAAAGGGGTAAAGTTCATATTCACAGGATAAATTGTTCGTCAGCTTGGATTTCAGGTTGAAGCCTACAAAATAAGTGTTTCTTCTCCAGGATCTCGTCTATCGCACAAGCAGCATACAAACTAGAATTACTATAAAAGTAGAAACTAGAAAGTTTCACAATCAACCCAGGGGAAGGAAGGCTCATCTGCTTTTCCCTTATTACTGTTGCTACCCACCGATTAGTTAATAAAATTGCACGGTAAATGGTACGATGAGTTAATTGCACCGTTTTGTAGGAAATTGTGGTCAAGCTTGGATGTATGGAAGTATGTGAAAGGCTCATGTTTAATAGGAATCAGTTGGAATTCACTGTAGACCATATTTATACCTATTAGGCCTGCAACTTGAGTTGAAGATGTACCTCTAACCATTGTAATCAATTACTCAAATTTAATCAGCACGTAGGAATGCATGCGTTGATGCAGCCAACAAAAAAAGGTTTTGTAGCAAAGTGGTAGGTCAGAGTCGAAATCCTTGTGTGTGTCTGCAGTGTCTGCATCATCACCAGCATAACAGGGAAGGTTGAGGAGTCCCTGAAAACTTGGATGAAAGGGAGTAGTAGTAACATAAGGAGAAGGATCGCTTTCGGTAACTTTATCGAAGTTGGTGGCATCAACAAAACTGTCATTTGCGATTTAATTTTACATGTTCACCAAAGTAGGTGAGTTCTCATGAGTGAATAAGATGTGAATGATGATAGGCAACTGGTACATGACAATGAGGAACAACAAGCGGATGAGATCAAATGAGATACAAAGATTGTGTAGGTCGACCTTTTTATGCATGGCTGTTCTTATGTGTGACGCTGGAAAGGGAGTATCATGACACTATCCCTGTGTCTGTGATGAGTCCCTTGTCATTAAGTGAGATGCGACAAGTAAGTCACCGTGTTTGTTTGGTCATGTCGAAAGCGTCGAAAACTCGAAATGTATCCTTTTGTAGTTTACAGTGCAGTTTTTGTCATTCAACTGTTAATCCAAAAGAAATCATCCTGGAGAAATTAAAACCAAGGACGAACATTGAAAATTATCTGTCACAAAGTATTAAAAAACAAAAATGCCGTATTCGCACCACGTCGTTGCAATTCGCATTAAGCTTCACAGTCTAATATTTCAGTGAATTTTCTTGTCTATTTTTCACCAAAAGATATATCACTTTTCAGTATATCAGTTTTTATGATCAAGAGAAATGTGTGTACTAATCACGATGTGATCACAGTTTTCACAAAAAAGTTCACATCATTAGTTCAACGTGTAGTGAAATGCTCTCATGCGGTGCTTGAACCAGAGGATAAAACTAAAACACAACATCCCCACGTCTGTCGTCCTTTCACCCTTTTATTGCTTTCATTAGCTGAATGGAGATGGGTTAATCCTTTTGACAGAGATTTGTGCTTTTTAAGTAAAGAGGAAAAGTCATGAGGCTCTGTTTTCCGCTTTCACTGCCAATAAAAGACGGCAGAATCTAAACACTCTTTCAAAAGTTGTAATCTCTAATGGACCATCAACCATATGGTTTCATCCTTTCATTAGTGAGTTTGGGTAAATGAAGGAAGTTTGAAGAAATCTCTCCACGTGTATAAAGGAAGAGAAGATGGGGCTGGATGTGTGGAGTATTGAAGGGAAAAAGTTTAAAATGGGTTTGGCCTGATTAATTCCACTAAGTCAAAATTGAAAGACTCTTTTGTGGCTTTATTAGCTTTTCAGCATTTTTGAAGGAGAGAAAGTTTATTTAGGAGATGCTTTGCAATTAGGATCAGTAGGTAATTTAGCAGATGACTGTAAAAAGCAAAGCATGTGATGTTCTTCTTTTACTTTAGTCCTGTAGATGAAAGTGAATGAAGTAGTAGCTTCTGTACGAAGTCAGTTTGAGCAGTGTGTGTAGACTAAAATACATTTCCCGATTTGATTCCAGACACATTCTGTGAGTGTGCCATTCCATCTGACAAGTATGATAATAATTATACTAATGAAGATTATAATACTGTCAATAAAAATACTCTCCAGATTTTAATTGCCAAGAAATTATTTGAAAACTAACAAATTAAAGCTTACACAGCCTGTTTTGTACCTTTCTTTTGATTTAAAACTGTCATGCAATAAAACAAAGAATACTGCAGATTGAGGAACTACACGATTGCATGCAAGGTGAAGCCTTAACTTTGTTGTTCATATCCATGTTTTCAATATTCTCAATTTCAACTGGCACATTAAAACTGCCAGAATTAAAGAAAACTGGGGAACCCTTCGAGAATGTAACCTGCAAAGCCCGAACAGTACTCCCAACTTCATCTATCCGTAAAAGGTTTAACACAGTTGGAGGAACGGAATCTCCTTTTATACCTCATCTTCACGCACACAGATATCTCTTCCATGCATATGTGAGCGTCCTTGCAGAAACAAAGACTCAGAAATCGAAATACTGTCTTGCGTGACATCGCATGATGAACTTGTGAAGGAAAGACCTCTAGGGCAATTTATTATTCGAATATTCTAATTATTCCGTTTTAAAAAGGTGAAGTAGGCAACTCCTCCGATAGTGAGTACGATACCAACTCCAATCAAAGTCCACTTTCCAATATCGACAATTTTCAAAGGAGTAATGAGTCTGTGTTTAATCTCGTCCACGTTCTCCTCATCCAAATCAACACTCTGAAAATGCCACAAATCAAAACGATGTAAAAACAAATGTAAAGAAATATATTCACTGTAAATGAAAGTAAGAGAAATACTTCTTCAATCCATATCGCTGGGACGGACAGGTGTGGAATTTTCATCCATTGATTCGTTGGGAGAGCCAGACCAATGTCCAAAGGCTGAGTTTCGACACCAACTTGCATCCTTTTCCGAGCGCGTAAGGGAAACCCTGTATGCTGGAAATTCATTTGACACAAAAATGTTGTGTGATTCAACAAAAATGTCTTTGCAAAATGTTAAAGTGGACCTTACTGGTTCTACTTCGATAAAAGTATCATGTTTTTCTCTGTCAGGTTTCACCATGTCTTTAAATGTTGAATACAGCTCTTCATCAGCGTCTAAGAAGTGTGGTTTGCTGATAACGATTGGAGCACCTTTGAGATCACAATGTTTATGAATCATTTTAAGATTTCATAAGCAATTTCCATTTAGTTTTATTATCTTGCCTCCTTTGCATGTTTGTAGTCTTCCCTGTCCGTTGACAATTTCATTGTGGAGTCCTTCCGGGGGAGAAGGATAGAAACATTCATTCGCAGGGTATTCATCTGGAGATGAGAATATTTCTTTCGGTAGACGGAATCGGTATCCCGGAATTCCTTCATATTCCATTGTATCGTCAAATTTCAACCTGGAAAGTGGGTGAAAGTTTAAAAAGATAAAATAATGTATTTATGTATAGTTCGTTTGTGAGTTTTACTAACCAAACGGAACGACAGATTTCAGGAGAATGGACATGGAGAGTTGTGCTTTTTTCTATAAATGGTGGAAACATGCTACCGTCAGTGCCTTTGATTTCTCCACAGGTTCCATTCCACCAGCCGTCGGGAGTCCTGGGACTTCCATCGATCGACTTGATCGTATTAAATTTTGAAGTATCTCTAATTCCTGAATAGACTTCCCAAAAGCCATCAGCATTCTGTCCATTACGCTACAAGAATCGTTCAATTGATAAGTTCTACAATAAATTGGATGGCTCGTGATTGTATTATGTGAGACTGAGAGATGAGGATCTTACGTTCAACCAATACCCGAATTTCCCATTCTTTAATTCAGGTGGAAACTCTGCACCCAAGCTGGGTCCAAGAGCCTCCAGTAGTTTGTACAAAGGAGAAAGTGTCCATCCAAACCATACCTGACTGATAGGGTGAACTCTTTTAATTAATTCGTGTTTTTCATCAACGTACAAAGCAGATAACGCTAAGTTCTTCAGTCCAGTAGGAAGTTCCTCTTCTGTTTTACCCGCAAATACAGTTGCAACTGACTACACAAAAGAACACGATCGTAACTAACTAATGTAACCAGTTAAATGTATCCTTGAAACTTAGAGAGCTTACTTACCAGGTATGGAGTGTTTATTGTATAAACGACATCATCTTCAGATCCTGAAGACATTTCTCGAACGAAAGTGTATCTTAATATAATATAAGTATTCAAATAGGTCTTTTAAACTTAGTATACATTTCTTTAATGCTCTTTATATCCTAATATAAAATGGTTAATTACGTGATTTTTGGACGAAAAGTGACGGTATCGGAATTGGTGTCCGCTCTTATATCATCTTTCTCTCTGTTCTCTCTGAAATACGCGATGAGAGCGAATTTATAAGGAACCCCTTCATTAATTATCCCTACTACAAAATCCTATTTTTGAATTAAACTAATATTTTTGTCCCACTCACTTGTACACATAAGGACCAACCTCCTTCAACAGTGGAATTGTACTCCAGTCCTCATTAACTGCCTCGGAATTAGTCACATTGAATGCATAAAAACTGAAGTAAATTGGGATCGGAATCTCAACCCATTTGTCGTAAATGAATGTCCCGTTCTTTAATTGAGCTTCCTTAAGTCAGAATTTTCTTGTTAGTAATTTGCCAGTATGCATGCATACAATTTTAATTTCTAAGCTTTTATTCTTACATCTTCAATCTTTTTGTCGATAACGTCTGGAATTACAACCCATCCTAGAATGGCTCCAAGCGCAACAAATATTACACCTAGTGCAACAAGTCCTCCACTTAAAATTAAAAGTTTGTTCATGTCTGAATACTTATTTACTAACGCGATTAAGCAGTGAATCTTCGAGTCTTTCAACTCCGGAGACTCGAAAGTGACTGCTTAAAACATTGAATTAATGAAGTGCGTGTGATGTTCATAATTCATCAATATGCATAACAATCTGTTTGTTGGAGTGGTAAAATACTACGAGGTTGAGAAACCACACCTTCATTGTCACTTCAGGTTAAACAAATTGGATTGATTTGAAAAGATATTTAACTGATATCAATTTGATTGCACATTGACTGAGATAATGTTGATGGAAACATGATTGGCTGTTTTATCATCTGTGACACAAACAAAGATCCTGTTTAATTCCGATTTGCGTTGACACTGGGAGGACATTAAATAATGTGACCTTTATGTAATTTAGGAAGGATGAGTTTAGGCAAAATACTCAATCAACTGATAGGTCTAATACTAAGTAAATTATTGACTATTTTATAAAGAAAGTACAGAGTTACACCTACAAGATAAGATTAGTTTGTCAAATGGGCCATCGACACATCTTATCGTTACACATATATTTAATTAACTACGGAGTTCACGTTGATTGAAAACACATGCCTGTTTCGCCCATTCGTTCGATATGTAGACGATTATATATGATAGTGGATTCTTCATGTTTTACAACTAAAATACATTCCATGCATCTCCAGCAAGCAAGATAGGAGTAATTCGAATGCAGCCTTTAAGAATGAATAAGAAGTGAGAGCAGGTATACTAATTGTAAGATTTATTCCAAACTAACATAACGAGTTACACTAAAGATTGCATTTGATGCGTACTAAATCAATAAGTACAGACTTGATTAAATGGTAACATCCTCCATAAACGCGAAAATAGCCGGCAGAACAATTAAATAATAGCACTTTTCGATACACATCTAATCTGTAAGCACTCACAGCGGTGGGTTATGTGAACCTTTTTTGGACTTAATACTGAAGACAAAATGAACGATGGATTTTGTACAAATATAAAAATAAAAACAATATCACAGACATATAAGACTGAAGTTAGATTGATTTCAAGTTTTCTATCAAAGGAAACTTGACATTTTCATCATTTTCGAATTTCTTGATGTGTTTCATATTATTCATAGACTTCATTTCAATTGGAGGAAGTTTAGAAGGCTCATTGTTGACTAGGAG
>JAQGAD010000522.1:0-36024 GCA_034696625.1 Isotomurus palustris | reverse complement strand
GACAATTTACAGTATCTGTTGGCAGATCTGCTGGCGGTCCACTCCAGTAAGGAAATGCCTGGAAAATTATGCACATATATTAAATTAATCCCTAAACCCGAATTAAAACGAATCGGAATCGATAATTGTGAAAGAGATTGAGTTAAAGTATTGAGTGTACTGTGTGATACCTGCAACTCAACTAATCTCCGGGACTTGATGTCCATTCCGATTCCTTTTAAAGCGATCCATCTAACTTCTCCATTGTCACACATCACTGCTATTTTCTCATAATGAAATCCAGCAGTTTTAGGACAGTATTTAACTTTAATCTTGATTTTCTGGTTTCTTTCCAACTTAAAACACACTGGATGGAACTTGAAGGGACTCCTTACGTGTTTGTGCTTTTTCTTCTTACTTGGCAAGTGGATTCCATCTTTCGCGTGGAGTTTCTCATTTAAATGACGCTCATGAGCTTCAGCTTGTGCTTTGATCACAGCGAGAGATTTCTGGAAATCTTTTTGGTACGCGATATACTGAAACAATGATTATGGATTCCTCAATCAAATAAACTTTTAAACCTACATAGTTATTCCAGAAGGTAATCTACCTCAAACTTGAATTCGTCTTCAGTCAGCAGCCAAAATCGTCCTGTACTTCCGACATTTTTAATTTCAAACTGTTCATGACGACGACTGTATAAGACGCAGCATCCACAATTCCACTCCTCAACTGTAATAATTAAAGGCACAGTTTATACCCAGTTGCCAGTAAATAAAAACCTGATGCACAGCGACGTTTTTTGTGGCTTACTTAGGAGAATCGGAGGTGGAACAGCAGCAGACACAAGAGGAATTGTAAGACCTCCATCGCCTTCAACAGTGATAAACAAGAGTTCATTGATAGACTCGTTTGAAGTCGGTTTGAAGTTCACATGAAGTGTGACTGTGAGTCCTGGAACTACAGTTGTATTCTGATCGTGCCAGTATGCCTCAAAGCAAGTGTTGGAAGGAGGAACTATCTTCACCCTCCGGGGGACACGTCCAATATTCTTCAACTTCACTTTCACCTAATTAAGACCACATCTCTCATTTGATTTGACTCACTTCATCGTGAAATCCTGAATAACTCACCGAATAGAACATTCCCTTATCGCTATTTAGGAATAGCAGTGCAGGAGGGTTGCAAGATATGCTCTTCGTCTGACTTGTATTCAGAATACCTTTCAGGCTGTGGTAGAACTCATTCGTGCTAGATTCCAACGGAAATGCCTGTGGTGGAAAGTTACTCTCAGTTAAGTAGACGTTTTCTACTGGAATCTTCACTCCTCCAGGAAGTCTTGGAACATCTGGGGGCCATTTTCTCCAAGCGATTGTAGTAATCTCAGGATTATCGTCATCTTCTCCGAGTCGTCGTGGGTCTGCGTGAAATAAGACAAGTTGAAATAATTAAATTAGTCGAAGTTCGACTGTTTCATACCTAAGCTTCTTTCCCAAATGCTTGCAAATACATGTCGCCTCTATAATACGATAAATAGTTAGTGTCGCTTGAATGCGTATTATCTATCAAATTATCATAGAAGAAAATTGTATGATTTATTTGTTACCAGTATGTCATCTGACGAAGCGGACAAGCTTGCTGATCTCCTGTCGTACCCGTAGTGTGACCATGAGGCTTCTTCAGAATTTGGAGTAACGATTTCATCATTTGGGGATCGAATGAAGCTTAAGTAAGGCAACTGGACACGACAGAGGGTTTCCAACTCTGTGCGTATGTCTTGGAGCACTTCCGTTGTCATTTTGAGAATCCGATTTGCAAATGAATTCTATTGGGACTGGAAAGCAGCAACTTGACATGTAAAAATACGCTTTATGAAGCAGGTAAAGAAACTTCGTTATCGAATCGGGGCGACTGTCATACAATAAAGGGCATGGATAAGTCCCCAAGGACATTTTTGAGGACTCCTTACAGATTTTTCGTACCCATAACCACAAGACATTATAGACCTCCCAAAACTCCAAAGACAGTCCGAATCTGATTCAACTTATAACTCATCGCTGCATACTATAGAAAAAATGTTAGTCATGTAAATAATACTGAGCGTCTCTATACTGTCCATACTGATGAATGCGAAAATGATAATCATCAAGACAATGTTTGTATGCTTCGTATTCAGATTACAGTGACCCAACATTAACCTAAGTATAAATGTGCCACAAATCTAATAAGAATGCAACAAATGACTTTTAGCCCGATAAAATAAGCCCGTGGAAACCTTCAAGACAGAATTTCCACTCATAACATTGCGCAATCCGCACTTGCAATAGTCTAGTAATAATTTTGTAAGTACTCGGATTGTGTCACACACGCTGAATTATGAATATTTTACAGGTGATTAAATACAAGCACATCATTTTCTCTGTTGTTAAAAGACGGCTAAGCATGACAGAAATCAAGATTCCTGTTCCTTGGGGTCACATTGCAGGTACAATTTAGACACTAAACATTATCGCTTTTATTTTCTGCATACAAACAACTTTATTTTTACCAGCAAAACATTGGCAAATTAACAATTCACCGAAAACGCCAATTAAACCCGTACTTTGTGTTCATGGATGGAAAGACAACGCTGCTTCCTTTGACAATCTGATGGTCTCGCTGTCCGAGACTCCAATGGCGAATAACTCCTATGAATTTATCTGCATCGACTTACCTGGACATGGATTTTCCTCGCACTACCCTCCCGGCATGGTCTACTTTTTCTACGACTCCCTACACTGGTTTCTCCGGGTCATCAGACATTTCGGATGGGAAAAAGATGGAAAGGCCGAAGTAACATTGATGGGCCATTCTCTCGGAGCGATGCTGGGATTTCTTTTCGCCAGTACTCACACTCACCTCATAGATAACTTTGTAATAAACAATGCCAATCTAATAATATCATAATCAAACAAGATTGAGATTGATCACGTAAATATCTATTAGATCGCATTAGACGCAGTTTCCCCAATTGTGTTCACTCACACCGATATGATCCGAATGTCGACGCTTATGACAGACCACGTCTTAGCGATGGACGATAAACTGAAGGATGGGCCTGTGCGTTTCTATTCGAAAGAAGAAGCTCTCAAGAAGATGCGCTCGGTCCATATGATGGCATTTGATGAGCCCACATGCAGAACACTATTGCAGAGAGGAATTGTAGAGGACCCAGAAGGGTCGGAAAGATTCAGATTCACCCATGACATTCGAGTTCAGTCCCTTCCAATACTGCCCATAAGTACTAGACAAGTATCGTACTTAGCAGAAAGTTTTCGGTAATCAAAGTAATTGTTTTAGGTTATCCCATTATATTTTTGTTGGAACTTTATATGGGACCAGAGTAATGTGTTTATAGAAGTGGATTTCTATACATAAAAGCAGGGCAGGGCGTTAACTACGAGTCAAATTACACGAAATTACATCTTGCAAAATGGATGAAGAAGCACAACTCTAAGAAAGTTGAAATAGTCCAAGTTGAAAACGCAGCACATCATTTGCACATGACCCATTCGGATATAGTTGCTGAATATATCTCTGATTTTCTTTTAAAATAGTATAATAGTGTAATAACTGCAGATTATGCGTTTGATGGTGAATCGATGCTCGTTGCGTAAATCCTTCCGTTGTATGAATACAACACATTTTTTTTCTCTTTAACTTTTCTCTTCGTATGTGATTTATTTGCATCTGAATTCCAAAGAAAAATCCCACCTACACACACAGCTCAGTAGGTTATAATTACATGACATAATATTTTATGTGTGCTTTATTCTGTATAACAATAAAATACATTTTTGCCCTCTTAGCAAATTGTGACATTTTAGATTTGTTGGTCTTTGTGTAAATTTAACCTTAGTTAACTCATATGGCATTTAACGATACGTTTCCCACAATTACTGACAACATCATGTTATACAGGAAGCTAGTGCATTTTACCGTCATAAATACTTAAGAAGCATCACCCTGTATACATTTTGCCATTCAAAAAGCTTAGCTAATTGTTTCCAGTCCATCATCTTTGTTACTTTCACATTCATCATCGTCAATTCGAATGCTAATCAAACTACTTTGAATCAAATATTTCTCTTTCTTCATCCTTCTCAAGTAAAACCTATGACCTAGGTATATAATACCTTTGACAATGCCATTCAAAACTACTCTGGGAAACCAAAACTTCAGCACCCACTTAACTCCAAAGTCATACATGTGGTAAGAAGCTCGCTCCCAAAAATTCATGCAACTTAATACATTTTTAGCATTTGGAATTCCAACAACATTTTTAAGTAAAAATTGAACCAAAGATTTAGTTCGGAAGAAGTAGAAATACATCGAACTGCGGGAGGTCATACTTCTCCAAAGTCTAATCAAACTTTCATTCCCTAATTTTAGACTGAACATAAATATTTCCTTGAATATTTTGATATTAGTCTCTTGGTCGAAGTTCTTCTCAAGACAAAGGTTGAATCGATCCTCAAGTCCAAGTCTCTTGCCAAATATTCCCCAAATGTGAATGAAGCCTTTCAGCCCTTCATCATTGTCTTTATCCAGGTGAATTCCAAAAACACTGGGGAACAATGAGACGAATCCAAAGAACGTGAATTGTACTATGGCCATATCATATTGACTCAATGGAACATCAGGATTTATTGTTGTGTATATCTTCTCCATGTTCTTAGCTTCTGAAGGATGAGGCACGTCGGGATCTGTCATTAAATCCAAATCTTCCTTCAGTTTCTCAAGTAGTTCCTCCTCTGAATCGTCTAACTTCATTGAGTCACTTGGAGGAGGTGCATAAATCCTAAAATTCTTGGCAACTTTTTCTTGCACTTTCTGTAGAATTTTGAGTTCTTTGAGAGTACTGCTCGAGGCATTAGGTTGGTAGGTTAGATTTGATTGCACAATTGACTTTCCATTGTTCCCATGATCAGTGGAACTGGAGCTGTGTTTACTCCCATCACTCTCCTTCTCCACCACAAGGTCACATTCGTAAAGATTTTTCACACACAATATTAAAGACAAGTATCTACGTAGTGTGTTTTCCTTCTTGTGAACTGAACCAGTTCGGAGCAACAGGGCTTGAATAGGTTTAATTGCGAGGAGCAGTGCAACCGAGACTAGATGGGCTAATATAAGAGCAAAGAAGTTCCTTTGAATGAAGGCTTTCCCTTGTTTAACTAAAGATGGATTGATGTCCTCAATGTACCCTGATGGAGGAATTGTTTCCCGTGAATAATATTGTGTTGAGTTTGACACATCTCCAGAGATGATTGCAGTCTGCTTTGGTCGTGCAAAAGTTGTCAACGGAATTCCAGGAGCTTCTCTCACAAGTTTGTGATAAAGCTTTTCACTCGACACGTTAGTGGGTGTCTGGTTATTATTAGAACTTCCATTATGTCTCAAAACACTTATAACTGGAAGTGGACCAGTCAAGTCTATTGTGACGGGGTAATTTGCACTGTCAATTGAGGCTGGTCCAGAACCCGACAATTTAACAGGACTAGTTGGAGCACTATTATAACTCTTTTGTTGATTCAGATTCATCTGATACTCTCTGACACGTCTCTCCATTTGCTCAGATGCCCGTCGGAGATTTTGGACAAATGTGCTACTCTGATACGGCAGAGTAATACCGGGTTCCGTCTCAGCACTCATTATAACTGAATGCACAAAACTTGATTTCAAATCCGATCAAGGTGATTTTGAAGAAATCAATGTGATCGCAGCTTTGCCTACAGTCTGTACGACGCACCACATGAATCTCACTTTGAATTTGTAGAAAGCAATTGCACCTTGTAAACTTGTCAAACTAGATGGATAAGGAGGACTACGGTAAAGAAGGAAATGCAGGAGATTTTTCAGATTTTAGAGAGATAGAGATGTGAGATGTAGGACTCCTGCTCCTGTTGCAGTAGCGTAATCAAGTATGATGATAAGAATATAATTGTCCCTTGCTTAAGACCAAAAAACTGCAACCCAAGAATGTTGGCACTAGTAGTAATTGTAGTTAGTTAAATATTGCACTGCATATTATACTAACAAGTGCACACACAACAGAGAGTCTAGAGAGATTAATGAGAATAATATTATGCTGGTTCTACACTGTGAGTTTAATGAAGAAGAAACCAATTCTTTCTTGTCAGAATGCAAGAGAGAGACCAACACCAACTAACCACACACGTACGAAAGTTATGTGTGCTCTAGTCTCAATTGGAAATGAATGGTAAATTTCGTTCAAAACAGGTATGGTTGGACTTTAAGGATAATAGTTTCACATAAGAAATGTATACCACCATTATTTGTAAATACCTACAGCTTCTTCCTTCTCAAAGGAGAAGTGCACTACCAAAACTCTATCTGAATATCAATGTGTGATGAGAATCTGAGTGAGATATTCGCACATCGCTAAAAACGTGTATGACTGTTAAGTACGAATGTGTGTAGATTTGCGTATGACTGGTGATTATTTTGTTGTGTGTGTCTCGCAGCTCGGTAATAATAATGATGAGTGTTAAGGTTGATTGCTTGATTGATGGCAGTAGAGCACACTGTAAAGGACGTATAAAGACCAAAAGCTCGGATACTGGTTTAATAAAAATCTCTCTTTCTGTGGCACAAGTAGTATTTTATTTAGCTGAAGTTAGTAGATGAATTTGATGCTGGTGGCAGTAATGGACTATCATCATTGCACAAAGATGGTTTAAAAATGATGGGCAATTACTTCTATCACCGTGCATTCAATTTCTTTCGAAATATTGTGAATCATTACACGATGAAGTGCAGTTTTGAGTTTTGCAAGCAAAAACATTTATATATTCACGTATACACGTTGAGGTTTCATGAACACAGCCCACACTTTTTGTGACCCAGCTTGACAAAAACTGTACGAAACAATTAAACAAAACACACGCTAAGTAATCATAATGTGCAATCGTGTAACCAGACATCACGTTGAGTGGCAGTGTGGATGCTTGGACGCTTTGTAGGTAGTCGTTGCAGATTTCTGTGTGAATTCGAGAGTAGCTGAGTAGTGCAAAAAATAATGATATCTCGTTCCTTTCTATTATTTGTATGAAACTATATTTCATCATTCTCGCTCCCAGGTCACAGTAACTTTCATACGATCAGATTTTGCGTGGATCGCACTGACAGGTTGTTTTAATTTAATTAGCAATTTAATGGATAGTTAGGTGTTCAATGAACAAGCGTGCTTTAAGCCTTCTCTACCAGCTCACTATTTTATTTTAATGAAGAGTTGCCGTGAAAAGTTTGGGTTTCGTAATAATGACACTTCCTTGAGCCTAGAGTGACACGAAGTTCCTGTCATCCTCATAACATCCACATTTTTTATGAATAGTAGAATGGCATCGAACGATCAAAGTATAATAATGTGTCACATTTACCTAACGTAAATGTGAACGATGGAATGAAGATTTTATTGATAAAAATCCTCGTCTAGATTTCACGATATTGCAGCGTATATTCTAAAGGAATATAATTATGTGCCATTTATTAACTCTGTGACAGTCTGTGAATAATTCGTCTGTGTGTCTCACATTATTAGCATTTGATTTGCTTGCAAGATAAAGTGTATTTAGCGTTTAATAGCATTTTAGAGTCCATCACTAATTGTGCAGTTGCAGTGGGTAGTAAAATGTATGTGCTAGGTTCATGAGAAAATGCACATGCAAAGCCAAGCACATGCAGCAGCATTAAAAAATTCGCGTGGTTAATATTTGCTAGCTGTAGGCTAGTAAAGTAGACTATAAAGCTTCGTTAGGCTATAATATTACGAAGTCAGTCACGTTCTTTAGGAGTAAAATAAGGAAATAATTAACTCTTCGGTTGGTTCAGTTCAAAGATTCCTACAAACGAAGCAAATTACTTTTGTTTATTTTCGATTATTATGAATTATTAATTTTTCGAAAGAATACATCTGTTCTTCACAGTTCTATTTTTATTTACATGAATGATGTCTTTATGAGATGCACATTTTAAAAATGAAAATTGTTCCGTGCAACTTGTCTGCGTTGGTATTACATTGGGTGTGTATGTGCCGTTTGTTCATTATTTACGATTTAAACATGTCACAAAGTAACCGTTCGATAGGGATTTCTCCTATCGTTTGCCTGAAAAACAGTTCTTCCAAAATAGCCCCATTAATTCGTCGAATCAAAGGAAGAATGAGAAGAAGCTTCCCAAACCGAATTTTGCTCGGGGGGTTTTTTCCTGCGCAGTATTCTTGCAGCATAACGTGCGTCTGATCTTGAAGTATTTCGATTTGTACTTGCTCTCGTAGTTTTGCTGATTCTGTAAATAATCAATGAATAAGACCAGTAACGTTTAATTGTTTGTTGTTTACTGTCAAACTGAAGGTCATTTCTTATGCCGAACGCCAGACTGAAGCAGGCAATTACCTGGTTTAAATAACACCAAAGCCTTCAAACAAGCTAGTTCAGTGTGATCTGGTCTAATACTGCTGATTCTGTGCAAAGTCTCTCTTAAAATTCGGACGTCCTTGAGAAGAGTTTCATGACGAACCCTCGGAGTGCCAGATCCAGCTACTAAGGAAGCTACATAAAACGCAATAATATTATTACGTCTGTTATTAAAGGTAATTTAAAATGCTTAATACTTATTTTTACAATTCACTTACAATCCTCAATAGAAAGTCCCCATTGAGCTGCACTCAGGAGAAACAATTCTGGCCACGCCTCCTCCAAAAGAATTGTTTGATCCCCAGGGGGCAACTATTGATTAACACAAAGACAAATAAATTATTACATAATCTTCAAAATTATCTTCAATCATTATTCGCATCTTTATCTCACACTCAAAAAGGATGGAACGCTTCTAGCCCACTTGACACTGAGAAACAGGAGTTTAGCTGCAGACTCATAAATACTTTCATGGATGAGATTTCCAATGTGCAAATTTTCCAAGAATTTGTGATAATTGCCACTTCCAGAGACCAAAAGAGCTGATTCCTCGGAGGAACTGACTTCATCTTCTTTATTGAGTGAAAGAGGGTCATTATTACACTTCGGCAGCGCTTTATGGGGCGAAGTGATTCTTTCGCTTCCTTGCTGCATTAACTCATCCTTGTCTTCAGTGTTACTACTCAACCTCGATGGAGGTCTACAGAGTAGTACGGCAGCCCTTCTAGAAGGAAGAAGTCCTCCCGCATGACCCAACCCTGAGGAAAACAATTCCCCCGAAAACGGGCTGACCATCGGACCCAACGAATTTCCTCCACTTCCATTGCTACTCTGACTGAGACTTGCAGAGCTCCCGTTTCCCGTCGGAGGTCCTCCACTTCCACCACCACTGCTTCCAGAATGGCTGAGACTTCCAAGCGGAAACGGTGAGTGTGTGTGATTAGCGTTGAGACTGAGACCAGACGAGGGAGTGAAGAATGGAGGGTAGAAAGCAGACTTGAAGGGAAAGTAGTACGGCGGAAATCCTCCTGCAGCAGCGGCTGCTGCAAACTGGGTGAGGTATTTCGGCTTCGACGGAGATGCTCGGGGTGCACGCTCATGCTGGACTGCTACACAGGGACAGTATTCACTCATTAGACTCCCAGCGCATTTTATTACTAGACACAATTCGAAACTATCTGAAATCTAAACTATCATGCAGTAGTGTACTGATATTGGGGACACTAGATTTTCGAAAAAGGTGAAAGCCTGCGGAGTGCCATGAGGTTTGAAGGAGATGGAAACAGGAGGATTATTAAGTGAGACTGGAGAGAGTAAAAGTGAAAAGTCCTGGGAGAGAGGACAAAAGGGTGTTTCAGAATGTGTGAAAGGCTGCAGCTGACGGGAACAGGAATTCACACTTTCTGTCTCTAATGGCAGAGTAAACATGAGCATGACTTTGAAGTGGTTGACACAACCGAGCCATTCTTCTTCTTTCCCTGCCTAACAGCCCCAAATGTTACAAAACACATTGTGACTGGCTTTGGTTTGGCTTTTCCTCTGATTTATTTTTCATCATTTTTACTTTCGATCTTATTTCGCATGTTCCCAGCTTTACACGCCAACCACATAGAAGAACACTTCACTCGCCCATATCAAATACACACACCATGTGTCTTATCGAAATCGAACTCTCTTACACACATAAAAGATCTATCTCCACATACTCCAAACTTCCATTACAAAATAATGCCAAATGATTTAAAAGACACGAGAGTGTTTGCACACAGTCTTCTCCACACTGTTTATTCTTGAGAAATGCATGAAAGAAAGAAACTATCTAAAAGTTGGATGATGTAAAGAATTTAAGCTTCACTTCACTTGGCTTTTGCTACATACAAGATTTTATCTTACTAATAATAGGCAGCTTTAAAATTTTCTATCATCCCCAGCTCAAAGCCACTCGTGTTTACACAACCACCTAGCTGGCATTTAAAAAAAGGTGTACAGCTAATTTATTCAACACTGCAATTATCCGAGTGTCTGTCTGCTTTTACGTTCCTAATCCATCAAATTCACAAGTCAAACTTCATGTGGACATTTTTATGCATGAATTCACTTTCTCCTCAATTCACTATGCCTGCATGATATACCTATATACATTTACAACGTGCTACATGAGATAGCTGATTAAATATTGGATGAATAATAACCCCTTGTCAAAGGTGCACAAAAGATGGATGATTGGATAGCAGAGTTTGCAATGATGGCAGTGAGTGTAATTTAAGTAGTAAGCGTGAATAATGAGGAGGTGTTTTGGTTACTTCCACCAGGAGAATTTATTTGCATGCGCCCTGGGTTTTTTAGCTGGGCGTCAGGTGTTAATCAGAATATCGCACTGGCCATTAGCCAAGGTGATGAAGCATAACGGGGTTGTGCTATTAAGGCTGTAAAGTCCTTAAGTTAGATAAAGGATTCATCAATAGAATATGCGAGCAAAGGTATTAAACTTCAGAGGGAAAGCATTTCTTCGCCTGAGATAATTCGTAAGAGAGAAAGTTTTCCTTTCAATCAATCAACCTTTCGTTTCTTATCTGAGGTAGGCAAAGTTACACATGGTCGGTGATGGCACGACATTTGTCTAGTAGAAAGAAGTCACCGCAAGCAAGGGAGATAATAGTTGTCTCCTTGAGAATCAAGTTGAGTCCGTATCAAAAATTAATCCTTCCTTCCTATACTACACACACTCTTCTCCTCATGACAAGTTAAAAGGGCATCATTAGTCACGCAATAAAAATACACCAGCTGCCCACTTTCTCATCTTCTTCAGTGTAGGGGACTTACCTCGCACTCTCTAACTCTCAACTTTTGTCTGAGTTATGACCACTTCCATGTTGTTGGTGGTCAACCCGTCCTAAAGGAGCTTTCTTGTGGTGGTGTCCTCGATGATTTAAGAGAGCCCCTCTCTAAATTGTGAATCGTTTATCCATTCTAACTTCTTACAAGTAAACAGGACGAATGAATAAATGGGACGTGAATTATTTATCCCGTATGTCCGAGGTGGGTGAATAATGAATAAATAATATATACCTACATGCACTTCTGCTTCCTCTCCGATAATAAAATAACTTATTGCTAGTGATGTTTCAAGTTGCCCCAGTTTATACCTTCAATTCTATTTAACGCAAGTATCTTTCGTTTCTTTTACAACTTTTTAGTGTAAATGAAAAAGACACCTTTCTGTGATGTATGTGATATTTAAAGGACTATATTTGACCCGTATCTGATTCAGGATGATTAATACCAAGAAGCGCCCCATTATAAGTATTGCTACTAAGCTGCATTTTATTATTTTATTGTTCATAGTTCATGTGGTCTGCTGCTGCAATGAGTGCAGTCGACACAACCGAGAGAGAGAGACTCTATTGATGTGTCATCAATAGTGGGAGAAAAGCTGGCTAAGTAAATAAATAGCAAGCAGGGAGAGTAAACCACATCATTAGAAAGCATGAGGAGAGAGAATACTTTTGTAATGGGAGCAACTAAATATTGCATGGTATTTCCCCTTGACATGAAAAGTGGAGAAAGAACAGCTGGAAAAGCCCTCATTATTCTAATACTATGGGATTCCAAATGAGCCCTTCTCCAGATTCACCTCTTAATTAACGACGACACTAACTAAATGCAAATAAACTGCCATTCTTATCATTAGGGAAAGTCATGTGAACTGCCCAGGCCAATGTTGATTATGCCTTTTCACTTTTAGACTTTCTGGTCGATGATGCTTGAATGGGAGTGAGTGCTTATCGTTATTCTCATATCGCAACACCAAAAACCCTCAGAAAACACCTTACCGTCACGCTTCATGTTTACTTGAAGACATTTCTTGAATCTGCAAGCTTGGCATTGGTTCCGTCGAGTCACATCAACGATGCAGTTATTATTCTCCTTACACACGTACTCCAGATTCCTTCGTCATTGAAAATACATTCACTTATCATCTCATTCAATCTCTATAGTACACATAATTGTCCTAATTAGACTTTATCTTGATCTCAAATACCTTCGAATAGAACGTTTGAAGAAACCTCTACATCCATCGCATGAACTGACCCCGTAATGCTTCCCTGACGCTTTATCCCCACAAACACGACACAAAGCTTCTGGCTTTCCTTCTTTCATTTCCATAACCTCCTCGTATCTCGTCCTGTGTCTGATTACTCCGTCTGCTGGCAATGTAAAGTGGAAAATATTACCTTCACGAAGTATCTTAAAATTACATGCGCATCACCAATGACAAATGGACCAACAATTACAGAGAGGTGCAATGAATGAATTATGTAATTTTGTAATCAGTGATTCAAAGGTGTAAAGTATAAAGGGAATGGGGTATTAGTTCAGGTAATCCAACAATACATACTTCAGGGAATTGAGGGAGCGGAGACACCCTATTGATTGAAATTTGATTCTGTGGCCAAAGGATTGGTTCCGG
Source organism: Isotomurus palustris (assembly GCA_034696625.1). Taxonomy (NCBI): domain Eukaryota; kingdom Metazoa; phylum Arthropoda; class Collembola; order Entomobryomorpha; family Isotomidae; genus Isotomurus; species Isotomurus palustris. The sequence goes on along the minus strand of JAQGAD010000522.1, from coordinate 23,097 downwards.
TTTCAGAGGACAAAGCACACAACAACCCTCATCCGCGTTACTTCTTTCGTCTTGTGATAAATCCGCTTAGAATTCAATCGCCAACTAATCGACATTACATTACAGTGTCACTTTCTCCTTTCTTCCCTTCTTCCTCCTTCATGTGTATTCCTCCCTTAAGCTGAGGTTTACCGAATACAATACATCTACACACTGCTTTTCAACCTGATGAAAACTTTATGAGAATCACATCTGGCTCAAAATTAAAATTTCTAAAGAAGTCCTCCTATCTCTCTTCTCTGTATACAAATTAGGAGTAAAGCTGACGCTCAACAAAAAAGAAAAAAGTTGAAGTCATCATTTTGCCATTAAATTTTTACGCTCCAATGCTCATTGCATAAAATATCTGGCGCCTTGATTGATTTTTCATTTATGGTTGATTGGCTTTTATTTTCGTTAATTACAGGCTCTAGCTCTCATGTCTTGAGACAACAATTAAACGGTAAGAATACTTCAAAATGCGCTTGTTAATAAGTATATATAGGTTGTATGTGTGACGTGAATTGACTGCTGATAAGAGAGGGATGTAATGGTGAATGAATAATGCAATAGATAAAATAGTAGCTTTCACCTCTCCCCAATTTTGCAGCAATCTGTGCACTACAAAGGAGAAATGATTTGTCCATGTGTGCAAAGTTCGTGGACAATTCCAGACAATTAACAGGTGTAGTTCACCTGTCGAACTCCACACCTGACTTTTCCACTTTGACACATATGGTCCTTTTGTCTCCCTCTTTTTTATAGTGAATGGGCTGATTTAAGGGCTGATAAGATCTCGGCGTGTGTGTGGGTGGATTCTTTACACTAAACGGTATACCCCTTGTGCCTTATTTTTAATTTAACAACTGATACTTCTGTGGCCTTTTCGATCACGAATTACAAAGACATGCGATAGAATAATCCGTAGACTTCACTGAGTTATTTTCATGCAGTGCTTTTACAGCTTAGTGAGCTTCACAAAGGGTTGTCTAAATATGGATTTATTTCGATGAGCTGTATCTTAGAAAGTCAAATCCTCTGATTAAGAGGCTTTTATGCATATACTCCCCGGATTATTAACCTATACATTTTTATTAAGATAATGGAGACAGGTACTTTTGCCAATTCACCACTTTCAGTACCTCGTGAATCCTCATTCTATTGCGTGGATTGCCCCGCAAGCATATATTAAATTAGTGACATAAAATATTTTGACAGAATTGGAGCATCAGACTGTTATTATTAATAAATTGAATTTCTTCTTTCAGGTGACAATAGTACAAGAAGGAATAGAGTTGTTGTATTCACAAAATTATTGCAAAAGAATTTCCTATAGCTGACTACTTAACCCAATTTTTTAAACATTACTCATAGACTCAATGCATTCTAAAACATTCGATGAACTCGTGTATTATGTGGCTCACCATACAACAAGGAACAAACATGGGTAGTATAATTAATTTTTGTTCTGTAATTTTATCAAAACAAGTGAAAATTTGAAGTAACCTTTACTAAGAAAGCCCGAAAACCATTCAAGGTACAACTCATCAAAATATTGCAAATATTCCAACAGCTTTCGTAACCACTTTCCTTGCTTACATCATGATTATGAAGGTAGAAGGTATAAAAATTCGCTTTTCTTACCTCAAGACAACCCAAAGATGATACTTGATTGCCTTTCAGCAGCCCTGATACGAACTGCCTGACAGATATTCAGGCAATGCGATTAAATAATCACTAAAGGATTGTATGCGAGATCAGATGAGGCAAGTTGAGACTCAGCTTTCACTCTGCTGCGATGTCCTACAACTTATCAATCCGTCGACGAAGTACTCTCTGTGACTTCCAGACCAAATGCTCTCTCACTTTCTGAACAACTTGGTGAAAGATTGAGACGAGTCACCCATACAAGCTGACCTGATTGTTAAGCCTCACTGCTCTGATGATAATGATAAAAAGATAATAATACGAAGACGGGAGGAAGAAGAGTCTTTGTTTGCTCAAGAAGTCACCCGGACCGGGTATTGGTGGAAGGGAGGACTATCCGGGTAACTTCCATCCGCCTTTGGTGTGGCCAACCCCAATCCCTCACCCAGTCGTGTACTGGGCTGGGCTGAGCTTTAGTCTTTTCCCCTGTTTCTCCACTGTATGTACTTTCACTCACCAACCTCTCTTCAATCTGCACTTAATTTCGATGACAAAATTAAAAGGTACTTACTTTGCCACATACATGCAGACACAAGCTGGTCAGTTGGTGTATAATTATGCATTATCATTTTAACGAATGTGTGTACAATATTTAAAGACGCAGACACTGCAACTTGCCTTTCTTCATCAATTCCTCAAGCCGAATACGTTTACTTGGAATAGACAACTGAAATATACATTGTTGTGAAATATCATCTCATCATGATCATGACCACACAAGTTAAACTTTAAAAATGAACCTGAGTTGTGTCTCAGTTTAGTAGAAACAGAAATGGAACATTTTCATCGTTTTTCACTCCACACTCCTCGAATTATTTATTTATGGATAAATTCTCTTCAAGCAACTTTATTGATTCATCATCATGTTGTATTTAGGCCGAGAGGACGAAACTTTTTATACCTTCGGAGAAACTACAACTTAATGAGTTAATGTTTCTTTCCTCGGTTATTAAATTAGGAAAGCAAAGATAGTCGTCCGCTTTATACGTGCGACACGTACCTTCCTTTGTCATTTTCCAGTCACATATGTATCTTTTAACTGTTAAGAGGTGAATATTTCAACCATCCAATTTGGAGATTGATCGATTGACCTTACACAGGAGAGGTACGATAATGACAAGGTACACGAAATAGGTATTTGTCTCGAATGAAATTGCAGTACAAAAAACAAAGTGCAAGTCAACTTAAACTGCAATTCATTTCATTTTCATACGGCATTTAGTCCAATTCCCCTTATTTCAGTCTTGAAGGTCTAATTATCCTCCTCTATGCACTTTCACATTGTAATTTTACATAAATATCTCATTCTTTTATTCTGTTCGCTCAATTCAGTGATGTACCTAAAAAAATCGGCAATATTAATTGTAAACTGACAGCGTAGTTTTGTGCGATTTTTTTATTTTTCAACTAAAAAACAACTTCATGTAAGAAACCTTTTTTCAATGCTGGAAACTTTTTCAGCACAAAAGTGTATTAGAAATTACAAAGCACACATCGTTCTTTAAAGATCTTACAAGGTTTGTGAATGTATTCCATAAAGGTTATGTTTTTCACTTTAACAGGTTCTTTTCCACTTAATGTTACATCGTGCAGATATCTGTGTTCCGAGGTCGAAGAAGGGAAATAATTTTCTTTCTCCTGCAGAATCCAGTGAGATATTACATCGTATAAGACAAGCATTATGGCTCCTCCTGTTCCTCTTAATAAATTCGCAAAGCCACCGTGAAAGTAACCTTTCACTCCTTCTTTTTGATAAATAGTTTTCCAGCACTGCCAGACAGACTAAAAGATACATTTTGTTCAGATTTCACTTTTTAGTGTTCCAACATTCAGAAAAAAGTCCAAAGATTGCTTACAGAGTATTTAATAAGCCTTATTTTCAATTTAGTATCTTGAAATGCCCGTGGTGTTAGTTTCTGCAGCATCATTTGTCTCCGAACTGTGTCAAAGGGGTAAGAGACTATGCCAGCAGTTGTCGCTGAAATTTCAGCTGCTGGGAATTCAACCCATAAAGCATGGGCATATTCAGGTTTCACACAGCCCATAAAGGTGTCAAATAGTCCGAAGTACAATGCTCTAGTGGCAATGGATTAAACGAGGCATAGGTTAAGTATAACTTGCAACTCATTAAGATAGTTAAAAGGTTAAAGTATTGCCTGTGCAAAGGCTAACCTGTAAATGAAAACTCCCATAACAGAGAAGACAAGTCCTCTATACAACGATATAAATCCAAAATCCCTAACTGTCTGTGCCAGGCAGTGTCTGACATTGCGAAAGATACGTTGGTTCTTGGGGCCCAAGTCTAATGCCATTCTGAAATACAAGTATGAATACTTAACATCCCTTGTAAAGACGGAAGTATCAATTAACTCAAAAAGTTAATTACACTCCATTCCAATCTGATAGGACGTAGGGTTGATGAAATTACCCTAAAGTAACGAAGAAACCATGAATCAAAAACACTACCTTGTTCTTGCATAGTCCAGTGGGTAAATGACTGCAGTTGCACAAGAACCTGCCAACCCTCCTGCCAATAGATTCCCTAAGAATTTGTTTCCGAACGGTTCATCAGGTTCATCACTCACTAAATGTTCTCTGAACCTGAAAATAAATCAGCCAAACCTTCGCTTAACTCATTCATAATCTCATGAATCATAAATATCCACACTAATGATTATTATACCCAGTAATCCTTACTCACACATCTTTAAGCGAAAAATTAAGGGCCTGGTAAGGAAAACACCTCAAAATACTCGCCATGTTTCCCCTCCAAAATGACAAAATTCCTTCTTCCTTTGGAATCCTTACAAAACAGTCCATCATTCCTTTGTACTTTTGATGAGCCTTCAAATTAGAAGCTCCGTTTTGTACTTGCAAAATCAGCTTCACTCTTTCAATCGGAGCCACCACTGTTACTGCTACAGCACCGGCTGTCCCTCCAGCCAGAAACGATGCTACAAATTGTAGTGGAGTCTCAACCAACATAATAATCACCTGAAACATTATTAATCACACAAAGACGCAATCAGTTTCGACAAGTTTCGAGTAGGTTGGATTGGATATTGGATTAGCTTCAGCAATATCAACATGCCCCAAACTGAACTCACCACTCCAGTGAGGGTAAGTTGAGACAGGGGCAGTTGAGACTCACGGGAGATGCAGGAAAAAGTGAAGTGCACGAGCGCGGACTTTTGAAGGGTGAGCTGAGTTGTCATCTCCTATGCCAGTCAGCAAACAGCCGGATTATTCATTGCCCAGCCTCACAGCACCGAAGATTACACGTCTCCTCGTAAGTTGTCTCCTTAATCTGTGACAGTTGAAGTTATCTTTCAAAACTTAATGACTCATTATCATTTTCAAGGGATACCATTGACTTACCGGTGTTGGTTTCGAGGACGGGCTGGCAGGAAGAAGGCAAACTCTACTCCACAATATTCACTGCGACACAACCACTGAAGCAAGAATTCAAGTGACAAAACTGTTGACGTTGACGAACTGAAGAACTGAAGGGGAAGGGATTGTTTGACGTGACGTCCGTATAGCAATCAAGGAACGATCAAAGACTAGCGTTTTGAAGACGTAGGCATAGTCTACTACCATGGTAAAGGGAGTTTCCAAATTCCAAATTCCACAATGCATTTTGACAGGCTATGTTGTTTATGATGACGTATTCATTATTGTGTGCTTGTTTGCTTTCTTTTGTAGTCCAAACAGGCTAGATCTTTTCTATGTTAATTGCGGGATTTTTCTCTTATAACTGTGTTTTCACTCAAGACATTTAGTGATAAATACGTGTAAACTTTTGTTGCAAACATTTCTCAGAGCTGATGGACATTTGGGGATGTAGTTTGTGACATTTGCAGTGGCTTAATTTCCAGGGCTCGAAAGTGGTTAAAGCTTTGGAGTCTTCTTGAGTAAGGATGGGACAAGGGCACACTAAACAAAGCAGGAAGATGAGTACTTGTGAAAGGAATCAGCAGTCGTATAATCATGTAATATTAATAGTGTCTTAACTTACTTCAAATAACGTCTCGTGAAATCACTAAAACAATCTGTGTTATTTTTTGAGCTGAGGTCATTGCGTTACTTATGGGCTTACAATGAATGCAGTTTTACTTATGGTTTGCCCTAATCCCACTTTAAGTGCGTTTTTAACTTCACAAGTTATGTGAGACACTAAGGCAGCTACTTTTGATCAGTTCTTCGCAAGATTTTTGATTTTTGACAACAATGTTCTTTGGTATATAGTGCATGCTCTGCCTGAATCTTATACATTATGTTTAATATTGACGTGTGCAATGTGGGTCTGGCTTTTTTATGCGTTGCTGTGTAATGAATCAATATATTTATTTTACTGACATTGTAATAGCTGAACTGCTTTGTATGATTACTTTCACAGTACAGCTTTGCTAGTTAGCGACACTGTTTAAACTATTAATTTTTTAATCTTTGTAGCCTCTTAAACTAGAAGTAAAACGGAAGTTGACCGCCAGGTCAGACAGAGTCAAATCCGTAGACCTCCATCCCAGTGAACCATGGTTGCTTGTGTCCCTGTACAATGGGAATGTGCACATTTGGAATCATGATAATCAACAACTGATCAAGACATTTGAGGTTTGTTTTTGTAGAAATGTGATTTTTATCATGGATTGTAGTTACATTGAGTAACATTTTCTTTTCCAGGTATGTGACTTACCTGTCAGAACAGCAAAGTTTGTGCCGAGGAAGAACTGGGTTGTTACGGGTTCAGATGACGTGCAAGTTCGAGTATTCAATTACAATACTTTGGACAGGGTTCATTCATTCGAAGCTCATTCAGACTACGTCCGATGCATTGTCGTCCATCCTACCCAGCCGTATATCCTAACAAGCAGCGACGACATGACAATAAAGCTGTGGAATTGGGAAAAATCGTGGACCTGTCAACAAACTTTCGAAGGCCATACACACTATGTAATGCAAATCGTGATAAATCCTAAGGATAACAATACTTTTGCATCGGCTTCATTGGATCGCACGGTTAAAGTATGGCAACTGGGTTCTGCAACTCCAAATTTTACTTTGGACGGACATGAGAAGGGCGTTAACTGTGTCGACTATTACTACGGTGGCGACAAACCATACTTGGTTTCAGGAGCTGATGACCGATTAGTAAAAATTTGGGACTATCAGAACAAAACTTGTGTCCAAACTCTCGAAGGCCACACTTCAAATGTTTCGGCTGTTGCATTTCATCCCGAACTTCCAATCATCATCACGGGATCTGAAGATGGAACTGTGAGACTGTGGCATGCCAATACATATAGGCTAGAAAATAACTTGAATTATGGATTGGAAAGAGTGTGGGCTTTGGCTTGCCTTAAGGGCAGCAATAATGTTGCTGTCGGTTATGATGAAGGAAGTATAATGTTGAAGGTACTAAATTCTAATTTACTTTTAAGTTGACTAAAATCAGCCACTAATCGACTTTTGGGAAATTCACAGGCTGGAAGAGAAGAACCTGCCGTATCAATGGATAGTAGTGGGAAAATTATATGGGCCAAGCATTCAGAAGTTCAGCAGGCTAATCTCAAAGCTTTACCTGATGGTGCGGAAACAAAGGACGGAGAACGACTTCCATTAGCTGTGAAAGACATGGGAAGTTGTGAAATCTATCCACAGACTATTGCACATAACCCCAACGGAAGGTAATACTAATTTTGCAAAAAATACTTCATAAACCCTGAGTAGCTTTCTTTGTAAGTACATGCGTGCATATTGTTTCTGTTTTTTTAGGTTTGTGGTAGTTTGTGGTGATGGAGAGTACATTATTTACACAGCAATGGCTTTGAGGAATAAGGCTTTTGGCCCAGCGCTAGAATTTGTGTGGGCACTGGATTCTTCAGAGTATGCCATTAGGGAGAACAGTTCAAGTGTGAAATTATTTAAGAATTTTAAAGAGAAGAAAGTTTTTAAGCCTGAGTATGGAGCTGAAGGTGTGTAACTTTTTATACTGGATGTAATTATTCACGTTTCATGAGATTATAATGTTATTGTTATTGGTGTGTCATATTGGCTAGGAATCTTCGGAGGTTTCCTACTGGGAGTTAAGTCCGTGTCGGGATTGGCATTCTATGACTGGGAAACTCAGGAGCTAATCAGACGTATTGAGATAACTCCAAGAGCGGTTTACTGGTCGGAAAACGGAGAGCTTTGTTGTATTGCCACCGAAGACAGCTACTTTATACTGAAATATAATGAAGCGGCTTTACAGAAATCAAGAGAAACCAAAGAAGGTCTCTCGGAAGATGGATACGATGACGCATTCGATGTAAGGTCTACTCTATATTTGCATAATAATACCCTCAGTTGTTGTTAAACATCCCATCCTGCTGTAGGTATTGGGAGAAAACCAAGAAATCGTCAAAACCGGTGTGTGGATTGGGGACTGTTTTATCTACACCAACGTCGGAAATCGACTGAATTATTATGTTGGAGGAGAAATTGTCACTATTTCTCATCTAGATAGGTATTTTAGCAAAATAATTCTTGTTATTACAAATATTGGAAAATGTTACTACATTTTTGTTTTTTGGGTCTTATAGAACGATGTACCTCATAGGCTACATTCCCAAAGACAATCGGCTTTACTTGTGTGATAAGGACTTAAACATTGTGTCGTATTCTTTGTTGGTGTCTGTACTGGAATATCAAACTGCAGTAATGAGAAGGGACTTCGAATCAGCGGACACAATTCTGCCAACCATTCCGAAAGAACAGAGAACTCGTGTAGCCCATTTTCTAGAAAAACAGGTGCATAGTTAATTTTTAGCATGAAGCTCCTTATATTTGGTGCAGCTAAAGGATTGTAATTACAAATCTCGTAATACTTTTCATGACAGGGATTCAAACAACAAGCGCTGGCAGTGTCATCAGATCCTGATCACCAGTTTGACCTTGCTTTGTCACTTGGTGATGTTAAAACAGCTCATCAGCTTGCAACTGAAGCTGACAGTGAACAGAAGTGGAAACAGTTGGTTGAAATATCAATTGAAAAAAGTCAGTTTGGTCTTGCTCAAGAAGCACTTCACAAAGCTAAGGATATGGGAGGTCTTCTTCTTCTTGCATCTTGTGCAGGTTCGAAATATTAGAATTAGAAGTATCATAATGCTTTGTTCAGTATGTTAGAAGCTAAAACAAGCTTGAAACCGAGGATTGACTGGAATGCATTGTTTATATTTAGGGAATGCGCAAATGATGGAAAAACTTGCTATGATGTCAGAAGAGCAAGGAGAAAACAACATTGCTTTCACAACTAATTTTGTTCTTGGAAAAGCTGAAAAGTGTTTGGAGATATTGATCAAAAGTAATAGGTTACCCGAAGCTGGATTTTTTGCAAGGTTAGTTATTTCACAATTTTTTCAGAATGTGTATTTAATTGATTATGAATGATTTTATTTTCCTTCAGCGGTACAGTATTCATTATTGTCCTATTTTTGCAATTTTTAGAACGTACTTACCAAGTCAAGTCCCTCGAGTAGTATCATTATGGAAGGATTCTTTGTCGAAGATCAGTGAAAAGGCAGCGCAAAGTTTAGCTGACCCTGTGCAATACGAGAATCTGTTTCCAGACTATGGAGACTCTTTAAAAGCAGAGCAATTTATGCAAGCAGAAAAAAGACAACTTCCTGCATCAGCTTCCAGCAACATAGCTGTACGTAAACTATTGTGGTTTAAAACCGAACAACTAATACAGTGCGACTAATTATTATTCCTAATTATTGGTTACAGCCATTGCATGAACGAAATCCAATTAACGAAATGAAAACTGCTGAAGCTCAAGGACAGTTTCGCTACACTCCTGGCCTTGAGCCCGAGATAAATATTTCTTACGGAGGTCTTGAAAAAGAAGAGAAGATTTTGTTGAGTTCTCAAATGTCTTCATCCACCCCAGCTACATTTTCCTCTTCATCCCTTCCTCCACCATTAGTGCCTACCGCATCTGCTCCTGCTCCAGTACAAAGAGTGCCTCCTCCGCAGCAGCAAAACCATGTCGAGTCAGCAGCCGACGAGTTCTTAGATCCCGAACTGGATCTGGAACTAGATGGAATGAACCTCGATGGAGATGCAGGGGTAAGTAAATAGAAATAGATACTTCCTATGTTCAGATTTCTTGTCCAGCATTTTAACTTCAACGTTTACATCATAATCATGTTTTCAGGATGTAAACTTTGATGAAGACTTACTGGATGACGATTAAACCAAGACTTTTTGTCTGAAGTAGCTGTGAGCATTGGAAAATAATGCAACGGTTCGGCTATACTAATATAATCATGTATGTTATCAATCTGCCACAATGTCCGCAGTGTAAGCTTATCTTAACTTGGTCTGTTGTGCTTGATGGATGAGAACCCTAGTGAATGTATGAGTAAAGTTGCGTTCTTGACAAAGAGACCATATTATTTCGTAGTTGAAATTATTCCGAAACCGAAACCTATAGCGGGCTTCGGCGTGTTATGTATTCTATGTAACTTATGGTTAAGTCTTCGTAGCTAATTAGAGATATATAAATATTATGTGCATATGAAGTCTATTACCTAATGTAAGATCCACAATCTTCGGTGCATGCAGAAGACAGATTGTTACTGTCCTGGGACCGTGTGTAATCATAGTAAGAGTTCTTTTGAACTACATACATTTATCCAAAATACGAGAAAAAAATGGTTTAAATGTCGTGCATGTGTGCTTTTAATAAAAATGTTTTTCAGTAAGAAATCTTCTGTAATAAACCACAGCAGTGTTTATTATTTGCATTTTTTTCAATTTGCAATCGTGACAGTTTCGTGATAAAGACAGTAATTTGAAGATCCCGTGCAACCACTGGAAATGTAACGAGTCTATCTGGTAGTTAAATTATGATTTCTCATTCAACAGCTGCCCAAAGTTAAAACTTAAAATAAATACAAATTCAGATAAAAATTCTTCGGCATTTAGAGTGCTATGTGGTAACGAAGTCATTCACTATGGTCAGGATCAGAGGAGTCATTTTTGCCTTGCATGAACACAACTTCGCATGAACTTCCGGATGTGAATCCATTATTGGAATCGAGTGAAGGATGCTTCCTCATGGAGCTTGACTGGTGGGAAGGTCCTTCACACTCCTCCTCCCCTCGATCGGACGGTGGATTATCTGCTTGAAGCACTGAGCCTTCCTTACTTCTGGCATTGCTAGACCGTTCACCTTTGTCTTTCTTGATTTGTCGTTTAGACCGACTAGAACTCTCATCTGAGTTTTCATTCGAATTATCTCCAGCCTCTACCATTTGCCAAGACGGGATTCCAATCTGAGACGACGAGGGTGAAGGAAACTGACTTCTCCCTAACAAGAGACTTTTAATAGATGCGATTTCTCTACGAACTTCCTGGAGCTCCATTGACTGTTGGACCCTAGCAGAAGATTGCAGATGACTCTCCCTCATCAACTCCCTCAGCTCCACTACATTCTGATTAAGACTTGTGATAGATTCCAGAAGTCTTTCATAATTCTGCTCTAATCGGGATCTTGTACCATAAATTCTCGGCGCAATGTAGTTCTAGAAAAATGGAATCAGTATTGTTTAATGATTTATTACTATCAGTATTGAATTTTATGTAGTTTACCTTCCACAAGGAGTATAAAGAATACGAGCCAATGGAAAACAATGCAATCATATTTGCTACATCCATGGCTTTGAGGAGCAAAGACGTCCTTGTACTTGAAGCGTAAACAGTTCTGGGATCAGTGGACGCCAATGTCTTAGACCCTTTGTTCTAGAAAAAAAGAGAAATACGGTTAGGTGTTTTCAATTCCGACAAGTTTAAAACTGCTAATATCAAGTACTAACATTATTTTCGTCATCACCACCCGGAGCCCCAGCTCTTTCACACGCCAAGTCGACTTCCTGTTCTGTGAGCCCTTTCTTCCTCAGAAAGAGTTGTTTTTGAGCAAGAGACGTTGGACGAACCCTGGCATTCTGGAGGAACCGAACAGCCGTATTCACCTAAACATTAATTTTTTTAGTTAGTTATTTTATTGAATTAGATTTTAATTAATCTATATAAGTATTTATAGTCCTTACAAGGTGTTCTCTCACAAGATCACCATCCCGAATTCTAGACACGGCATTATTCTCCAACGGTCCCATCAGCTCCAGTGAACTTCCTTTTGGTGATTCCATATTCGAATTCACTCAAGGGGCCTATTTACAAAATTAACCCATCGACATTTTTTCATGTAATTTCAATTTACAATAGAGAATCTTGATAATGATAATAAAAAAATATCACTCACCGGTCTCCCAAAATCCGAAATCTGCAAAGAGTCACGCGTATCTCTTTTTCTCACCCATTCATGTCACTTAAAAAATTACGTCTAAGATCAAGTAAGTGAGATGCATCTACAACCACCTCAAATTCTTCTACTTATGTATGCTCTAACCTTTAACCTCTATTTACTGTCACTTCAACACTCACTGATAGCTGAGCTATGAAGAAGACAGTTCACTTCCACTCAATTCCAGTGGAAAGTCTGGAATTCCTGGATAAACAATTTTTGCCAATTGCCACCCTCTGCACGAAGGAAGACTGGCAAGCCATCTGCAGAGGAGACGAAGTGATATCAATTCAAACTTGGCGGCACAGTCGCCCCCTACCTGCCTCCCTTTCAGTTCCACTAGCGGCGTCCTACTCAAATTCCCACAACGTGAAGTCCACACACACACAGTCTGCTCTCGTCTCCTTAAAATCAGTGAGACTCGTGCTTATCTGCGCTAGCCAAGGTAAATTTGTGGTTATCATTTGTGGGGGTGCCTCAAATAGGTGCGGTATTGTGAATTGAGTCTACAATTGTCCTTTTGTCCTTGGTATTTTTATAGATGGGTAAGATTATGAAGCAGGGGAAGGTCGTGCTCATCCTGAGCGGCCGGTATGCTGGAAGAAAAGGTATTGTTGTAAAAAACAACGACGATGGAACTGCCGATAAGCCTTACGGACATGCCATCGTTGCTGGAATCGACAGATACCCAAGGAAGGTCATCAAGGCGATGAGCAAAGACAAGATCAAGAAGAGGAGTAAGATAAAGCCTTTCATTAAGGTAAGATGGGTTTATTCATTGATAAGCTTCGTTAAAAGAAGACCGTATTCCTGATTTTAAAATAAACTCTTTTCTCTTGTAGGCGATCAACTACAACCACCTCTTGCCAACCCGGTACACGGTTGACATTCCCTTTGGAAAGCAAGAGCAGAATGTGAAGTCTCTCCGTGACCCCATGAAGAGGAAGAAGGCTCGCTATCAAATCAAAATGAAGTTTGAGGAGCGATACAGGGAAGGAAAGAACAGATGGTTCTTCCAGAAACTGAGGTTCTGAGCGACTCACCATCGACTAGCGTTTGTACACTTTTTGTTTCCTGGAAGGTCATTATTTTAACAGTAAAGACGATCTCGTATGGGTCTGCTAACTGTAAATTATGTGAACGTGTAATACGTTGTTCAATTCTCATTTATTTCAAATTATTCACACAATTGCTTGTCATTTGGATAAACTGTTGGATCTCATTAGTCAGGCATGTGAACTTGTCGTTGAAACTGCTGTGTAGTGAAAAGTGTGGCTTCTCCGTCCCAAGTTCGAGATTGGAGAACTTGGAGGACTGGAGAAGGCTCCACTTCCCTAAGGTGCAACAGCATAGGTTGGGCTAAAGGCTTGGTAGACACTCCTGGGATCTAAATAGTAGAATTGGAGGAACAGTTAGGATTCGAGGCATGTACGTACGATAATTGGCGATAATTATTATTATGTAGGTATTACCATTGACAGTGGGACTATCGCTTCACCCAAAAAATCATTTCTTGAAAGATAGTCATAATCTTTTACAGTAAGAATCACAACAGAGGTGTCCTTTAGGCACTCAGCTAGTGTGACGTCCCACTGGAATGTTTCCTTGAAAATAGGGTCCACTGTTTTCCACTTTGTTTCTGTAAGGGATTTCCTCGCCTAAAAGAATGGGTGATCTCTGTTACAACAATTCCGAACTTGAAAAACTGCACCTTACGTTGTTAAAATTGCTAGATGGCTGAAGTTCCACTTCTACGAATGGATCGTTGGTCGGAGTTCTCTTTTTGCAGATGTCCCAGATGTGGAATGAATTATCTGATGGAGTCAAATCGGAAGCTGATATTATTTCAACATTTAGCCTTTTGTCCCAGTAATTGACACGCACACTGATATGTCCCAATTTAGGTTTCTCCTTATTCTTAATTGTCATCAGTCCTGTTTGCTGCAATTGTACACAGGTCAGTTTACTTGGGCTTACACGAGGATTCGAAAGGATTCATGAGTCAACATACAATTTGTTCTTCTGCTCGAGAATTATAATAAACTCCAATCAAATAACTCGTTTCAATCGTATAGTATGTAATCAGCGTTTGTGTCTCCCTGTAATCAAATGTATTCAGCTCCTCAGCAGTAAGTCCAGCATCACCTCCTCTGAAATACTCTTCAATAATTCCAATAAGTTGGAGAACTCTGTTGTAAAACACCTCTTGTTCCCTAGTATCGCCCAGTCGAAAGAAATCTGTATGCTTTCTTATCTCCTGATTAAAGACGTTCCAAAACAACTGCAGTAGACGAGCAAAATTCAGTTCCAAAAGTGAATCTTGCAAAGTTACAATATTTGTTTCCAAATAATTTAGAAGTGGTTCCCTAGCTTCGTTCAATATTGCAATGACGTCGTTTCCTGAACTATTGCGGACAATGTGCAGGGATTCTTGAACGAATATTGCAATCTAAAAGGAGAAGTAATGCTAACTGTAGTTTTAAATATTAAATAATACACTCGTAATTAGTTACACTTCAGCTGTCCACTTACCTCTGGTCTAATTCTATTTCCGAGTCCATTTAAAATAGCCTTGAAAATCGCTTCAACGTTTGCGAAGGTCAGTGTTAAAATGAATTCCAATCTTTTCCGGTAAGCTTGCGTTTCCTTTGTCACTCCACATTCTTGTTCCAACGCTCCGAGAAGCTTTTCTTGGCTTATTTCCACTGGAATTTTCTCAACATATTCCTAAAATATCGGCTGCCAAGTTTATTTTGTTCTAATTTTTCTACGATTTAAAATCTATGATTATCATACCTTCACATATTCAATGTTATTCAGTGCTGTACAAAGTCTGTCCGAAATATCAAATCTGTCAACTGTATCAAAGAAACCTTCCAATTCCAACTTTTCATGCTTTCTTTTTGCATAGAGAACTGTGTAGTAGCACATCACTTCGATGAGAAAGTGGATTATGACATAATTTTCTCCAATGTCTGGCCATCTCATCCGCTTCCAGAAATCGACGAGTTGGTGGAACACATTCGCTGTATCCAAAGCGCTGGTGCTTGTCTTGGAATGGATATTATCCAAAGAAGCGTTGTCTATATTTATACATTTGGTCACCATCTCCGATCCTCTGATAACAGCAAACCCCAACCACAGAACCAACACTGGACGGAACCACCTGTGATATTCAACTAAGTTCGTATACGCTGGAGGAGCATCTGAAGATAATTGAACGTTGTTCAGCGTAAAGAGAAGAGTTTTGAATTTAGAATTGAACTAAGCCAAAGAGGTAGAAAGTAACTTATTAGGTAATACCATCGATGCCAATGAATATTTCCTCCTTCATCTCCGCAAATATTTGCGTTACGAAGTAAAGACTTGAAAGCGCTTTACATAAGAGTTCCTCGTCTTTATCTTCGTGAAGAAGAATTTCTCGTAGAAACAGGTTATTATGATAGAACTCCAGTACAGACCAACACAGCGGTTCAATGTCGTGGTTGATCATCTTCTGCAACTCATCGTAAACCACTGTCATATATTCCGTTTCGCTATTCAGGTAAAACACTTTTCCCCATTTGGAGAATCCCAGCTTTATCAAATCGATGACTTGATTAACCACCTGAATACAAAGGTTAACATGTTACTGCTACCTATTACATTACCAAGTTCCAAATTGTAAATATTATTCTAAAAATTATATTCTTACCTGTACATACAAATGAACATACTCCGAACGCTTCATCCCCGGGACATGGTGAACAGTGTCATTGAACATAGCTTGGTACCACTCCAGAATGCACAGTCGAATGGCATCTGCAAATAATATGCGCCCGGTCAGATAAATTAATACTCCATCTTTCAATACTGTCACAAGTAAGGAAGACTTTATCAAATCCTTTTCTAACTCTCAAACAGCCATATGATTCGAAACAGCACAGGTGAGAAATCAAACTTCGATAGAACTTGTTTCAATTTCTTAAAAGATTTGCACGCTCCAGCGACAGTTTCCTCGAGCTCATTCAGGTGGTTTCGAATTATCGGAAGAATCTGAGTTTTCATGATATTCATAAACGAGTCTTCGATTTGTTCCTGGGAATCTTCTCGTCTCAGCGGATGTTCCACCGAAGCCTTTCGTTCCAACGCTCCATCCAAGTCATTCAAAGCTGTGCCTATTTCGTTCAGCGTCAGTTTGTGTTTAGCATAAGCATTCCATCTTATCACAGCCTGCGTTAAATATCGTGTTTGATTATTTTTTGTTTCGATTTAGTAGGAGGTCCTTTGACCTCCCGTTCAAGAAAAATTAAAAGAGCTAACAAACCCCGAAGGGTGTTATCATAAAAGGACATTATACACTCCTGCGAGGTAAATGAGAGAGATCACTCCGTTTTAGTACTATAAGTGCACAAGCATTGTGTGATTGAAATACGTTGTAGGTCTACATTGACAAAAAGGCCATAATTCTGGTTATCATTTCCTAAGTACCTTGCATTTAGTTTTATAGTTTCTTTCGAAGATAACTGAGATTCTAATTTTAAGTGTATAATTCAGGAGTACAGTCCTAAAGCGGCAAGGGAACCGGTAGCAGTTTAGTGCGAAAATGTCATTTTTTGTGAAGGGGAATGATAATGATAGGGGAGATGATAGAAAGGTGAATCTCTATGAGTCTAGTAGTCTAGTCAGTAAAAAGACTTGACTTGGGCTCTAAAGTCTCTTCGAAATGGCACCTACTTACTTATCGCATTACTATTATTATTAATCTGTATAGATGATAGTTCTTACGTGAGTGTCTTCACTAATTCCATTCTGCAGGGCGTATTGGAATAGCAGTGCTGTTGCTGGCTGACACAGACTTCCATCCCAATCGGGTCCATTTTTTACTTTCTCAACTCCAAGAATCCAATCCCACAAACTTTCCAGCATTATCTTTGGTTCCACCAGTTCTACCTTCACAAACAAAATAATGTCTTCTCAAATGCTAAAATTGTTTTATGCATTTTACCTCAAGGAAAGATACTCACATAATGTCTTCCATGCCTGAAAGCATACACAAGCCAGAATGCAATCCTCAGCTTTCCGTGCGCTGGCTTGTCTCCTTTAGTCTTCCCTACTAGATGATACCAACCTTCCACCCCTTCGCATCCAAACTCAGCAACTTTCATCGAAACTTTCCCAAGGAAGTCATCGTCTGTCTCAATTCCAACCAACGGTACTGTTGAGCGTCTTCCTGCTTGGTCTCCACTTGCTGGAGACGACAATCGCTTTCTTAAACTGGTTTTCTTAGACTCACTCTTCCGGTCCAAGATACTCCGACTTTTATCCGCACTCTCTAGCTCTCTGTAAACTTGGATCGACTCAATCAAGTGTTCCTCCAGAGGATGGTCCCAAGCTTCTACCGTCAGCGTGTCAGTCGATGGCTTGGACACAAGAACTTGGAACTTCTGATCCCACACAGGACTATTTGTCCTCTGCAGCAGAGTCGTCTTGTACGTCATCACTTTGTGGTACACTTGACTCCTGATTTCCGGAAGTGGATGAGAATTCCTCTTTCTATTTCCTGACGGAGGAGCAATCATGTTCTTGATCTTTTGTAGGGCATTCGGAGACACGTAGTTTGGCCACTCCTTCTTCCCCATTTGAAACACCACAGACTACAGACATAAAGATTCTACGCATAATGAAAACACCAATTGGCAGTAATATTAATTTTTGATACAACACAGATATCTCCAACATACGGATTCATCCTCCTGAATTGTAATCACACAATACGGGTTGGGAATCCGAGTCATTTCCACAGCCTGAAGACCTTCCGCTCGAATTATTTTTGTATTCACGATCGTCACTGGAAATGCATCGTTCTTTATGTGTTCTATCACGGCGAGTTCTTCCTGTAAAAGGTACGCAGTAAATTAGTACCTGCAGATGAAATGTTAAATACCACCTTTCGTATCAATATAACGAGCTACCTGCTCTGAGTCACAAAATGTGTGCACGACGTAAAGCGACAACTCTTCCTTCGACGAAGGAAATCTCTTCGTGGGTCTCCCCAACATGTGAATGGCAGTGTACAGCGCTTCCTTAAACAACATGTGACGTGTGACCTCCACTTCCTCCAGAGAATCCGACTTCCGTCGACTCAATTGCCGTCTCCGTTGATACTCAAACTCATTGTCGTCTACGGATCTCCTTCTGACGTCGTGAGAAAGTGGAACAGTCACCTCTACTTTAGTTCCACTCTCACTTTCGATCTCAATCCTCTCGGCCACACTGGCTCGCTTCGACTGGCTTATCTTCCTGAAAATATTCCCATCTCCGCTTTCTTTACTTTCTTGGACGGGTACTGAGAGACGTGAGTTTTTATGGGGACCAGAGGAGTTGGAAATCGTAGAGGGACGTTTTGGTGGTTGTGACCTCGCTCGTCCGTATGAATCTCGTGTAGAAGGATCCTGCGTGGGTCGTCTTCCACTGGATCTTCGCCTAATTAATTCTTCATCGAAGTTTTTATCGTGTTCATCATTATGGAATGTGTCATTTCTCACAGTGGTTGCAATGCTACCATCTGAGAGTGGCTCCTTGCCACCCTTGTCAATCGTATTTTGTCTCCGACGCATTCTCACACACACATTTGTCCCAACATTGGATCAAAAGTATTTTTTCTATACGTATGTGGCATGTAATAAAAAGTTTGTAAGCGTACGAGTCCTGGAAACATGAGAAAGGTTAACTTGCGTTCTTGACCTATGATGACCTAACAATTGGCGTAGTAAATAATTGGTTCCCATAATTCCCTCTTGACGACGTCGCAGTTTCAGCTATACGATACGAGTGACGTGTCAGAAAATGTGAAAGTTATGAAAAATGGAGAAATGTTGGGAAAAGTATCATAGGATTTTGATCCCCGAATAATTTTATAAACAGCCATAATTACAACGATTCTCATTAGATTATTTATTGGAACTTTTTGTATAACGATTTACAAACGCAAAAGAACGGTTTGTATAGTATCTTAGTAAATGTATAACATTACTTCGGTATTATTTTTCATTATTCACATGCCTCAATCTTGCGAGCGATTCTTCCTTAGTAAAGCATGTCTTTATGTTTCACTTCTCCGTATTGCACCATAAAACCTTAAAGTAAGTAATCCGTGCGCTTTAATGCTTTCCATATCGGACATGATTTTGATTACTAAAATACCACACATCATCATCGTATTCAATCTTCTAGAGTGTAAATAAGCAATACGCATACTCCATTCGTCAATTCAGTTTCCTTTTCGTGTGTTAATAGCACAGGAACACGCCAATCGAAATCATATTTATGGAATATAATAATTCGCCAATTCTCTCTTTTCTTACACAAAAGTCTAAATGAAGGCAGTTTTTTGCAAGAGTAAATCTCGGATAACCCCCAAAATATGCTTTAAAATTAACTCATCTATCTCAGAGACCAGGTCAACTGATAATTTCTGAGATCAAAATCAAGCTCAAAAAGGTATTTTAATGACTTTTGAAAAGTTATTGCTTTTTTGCGGAAACCCTTATTTTTCCATGTATAGATGCTCTCCTTCAATATGTCTTCCTGTATTCAATTCTCACACACTTTTTCATAATATGTCCTAGTGGACATCATGTCAATAATATTTCGATACGGAGCATATAACACTGTCAAGGATGATTTTGTTTGCATAGTGCATATCTTTAACATCTACACTCAATAATCAATTAACAAAACCCATTAGGTAGGTACTTGGGTGAACAATTTTGCATCTTCGCCATTTACAATGTCACAATTCAGTAATACACAGCGTTGTACAAGAATATGAAACATAGTAATGTTGTTCCATATATTACAGACACAATAACATAACAAGAACATAACATAATGACGTGAGAAGTGAGCTTACACGTTATATAACACCAAAATGAAACATTATTATTGTGTCGAGGAACTATATTTCTTGTCACTTACATCATGTACTGAATATATTTAGAAGAAATGCACTGTGAAAAGTTTAAGTAAAAGTTAAAAAACTCATTAAATGCGATAAATGATTGCGAGCAACATTAATATAACAATTAACAATGCAACAACACACATTGAGATTAACAACAACAACAATTAAGAAATATTGTTTTTGTAATAAGTACTGCGTGTAAAAATACAATCCATCACTTCACTTTATACACTGTATTTAGTAAAATCTTAAGTATCAAAACACGAGATACACATAAGTATTTTGAGACAGAACAATTCAAAAATTTAAGTTCAGTTATCATATAATATCTTTTCTTGTATGATTGATGAATAATGAACATTTTAATTAGGAGAGGAAGATGTGTCGTAATTTATAGCAAGGTACTTTTCGCTCTCGTCATTCAAAAGAAAAGTCCAGAAGACAATGAGAAAATCGGCAAGAGCGAAAGATAAAAATGTCTGGATGAATTTTAAAGGAAAAGAAAGTCTATTTTGTTTTTTGTCTCTTTAAATCAATACAAAATTAAAGCTTAATGATGTGGAAACACTAAAATGAGGAAGTATATTAAAGGATTTATCTATATTGTATTATATCATAGAAGATTTCATTAAGCACTTATATTGAAGAGTGTTGATTAATTAACGAGAATCAAATATATAAACTCAAAACTCTAAATATACACGTAGTTTGCGTAATATTGAATACAGTTTGATAATAAAAACACGTCTTTTCCAGTTTTATAATGTTATTCATTTCATTCTCATTATTCTCAATATTTGATTGATCACTTAAATGGTTAATAAGTAACTTCGTTGAAATGCATTGTGGCTTAGAAGAGGAATTACACATGTAAAGTTGGAATTCAAGTGGGTGTGTATGTGTGTGTGTCAAACTCCAACAATATAGCTGCTTTCACTTCTAAACCTAAAACTATCTCCTAATTATACCCACCTACAGCATACTTTCTGAAGCCTCTAGAGTAGTTGTCTGTATGCATAACGTGTGTTTTATCCCACACCTGCATATAGTAACACCTAGTAGTAAATACGCATCTCTAAAATTCTATTTGTGAATGCTCAGAACTCTGAACTAACTTTATAAGGGAAAGTTTCAAAACTTTTCCGAGAAACATTTCGACATCTCACCGGCGTGGTTGTAGGTTGTAGTTCCATGTTGTTTGTACTAAGGAAGCATTACCAGAAGGAGTTAAATATTCACTTGGATTAGCTAAAATATACCAGAGGGTTGTATAGAGATTCTTTTTTACTTTTCTTTACATTACTTGTGATCGTGGTCCTATGAGTCTAAAACTGCCTAGAGTTTTTTCTGTCTATTTACAGCAGAAGGTCAAAGGTGAAGCCTGAAATGGAGAGTCAAGTCTATCAACTAACGAGAGAGAGAGAGAGTAAAGAGAGAGTTATTAGTAGTCACTTTGATTAGTAGTAAGATAGTGTGAGAGAGAGAGATACAGAGAAAGAGAAACTGTTAAATCTTAAATGGTTATAAGTGTGATGAGGAGTTGGAGGAATCGATTGGAGAAAGTTCTTTCAACATCGACTGTGTTCCATCCTAAACTCTTTACTGTCTTTTAGGTCACTCTGTTCGAGATTTATCCACGTACAGAATAGGTCGAGTAAACTACACCTTCCTGTTAATTAATTTGATTAGTAAGTGTTAATTTACAACACTACCTACACGTGAGTAACTTGATGATATAGATGTGTATGTGTGGACACACTCTACACTTTCTATTCTACCGAGAGAATGAGTTCCTTTTTGTGTAACTTCCAAACGAAAGACTTGAACTATATTTTATCATCATATATCCTTTCTTTCTCAAAATTAAGGCAATTTCATGTATAATGAGCAATCAAAGTTTTCCCTTCGTACGTAACAATATACGTAATAATGAGAAAGAGCAAGAGTCTCATGACTTTCCACTCCCACGTCAATAATTGTAACAATTAATTGGACACAACAACATTTTCTGACAATAATTGCACACTTCAAGAGTGCCACACACAAAATATCAACTGAATTATACAAAGTTACACCACCGGACAACAACGGGTACAGTTTAGCAGCAGCAGCCACACGAAACTACACACATAAGATCATTAGTTCTCACTTAAGTCCATGCAAAACTTTAGCTAAGAACTAATTAGATCGTTCTGGGTAAATATCAACGTGTGCATTTTTACCTAAACTAGCATGCACTCCCTATTTGCGCTAGACTTTCTATTTTGTTGCTTTTACAAAGCTTTAGAACAACGAGCAGCGAGGTATTTACTTACACGGTAAACGAACCAACACCGAATAACCTACACATAGATTATACACGTAACTATTATTATACCTTACATTATTATTATACTCTGTCTTTTATTATCGAACGGGGCTGCGAGAAACGCTATAGTATGGTGATTCGATGTCATAAATCCAAAATACATTACACACCTCCTTTTATGTCTTAGATCCATAATATTAATTCTATCCTATAAGTGTAACCCAATGGTGAAGAACAAGTCTATGAAAATAGTCACTTGAGCCTTTGAAGTGAAACTAAGCCTTACACGGCATAAAAATGTAGTACACACACGAATACAGAGACACAAGTCACAAATGACTATTCTAACCGTGTGTGATCTCTGATATAATTCCTTAATTAGATATACACATCAGCAATCTAATTGTAAGTAAAATCGATATTTCAAATCGAACCAAATAATATTTCATATTGGCTGCTCTGTGCACTGCGTTTAAAAGTCTCGTCCTAAACTTTAACACTTAAGGCTCCTTGGTAATTTTTCGAACTATGGGTTTTTCGAAATTTCGAAAAATTAATCGGCCTGTAACTTTAAGATTAAGTAAAGAAGTGTACCAACAGGTACATGCAGTTGCAGAAAATTTAATCATGGATGGTTTAATATCTGCGATACATTGCTGCCAACAGTAGAAAATCGGCTAGAAGTAATTTGAAAAACATGGATTTCTCGCAGCAGAATGGTCCTAACTCCTGACTTAATAGAGCTAATAGGTTCAGCAGATGCTTAAA
>JAQGAD010000521.1:0-36044 GCA_034696625.1 Isotomurus palustris | reverse complement strand
TGGATTCCTGGTAATGTTGCTTATTTGTGTTTTTCAGGTTTCAGAATGGAGGTTTTGATAACCACTGACCACTTCGTCGAAAACAAGACAAGCTTGACGGTTTGGAATCCTCAGACTGGTACAAGGTTGTTAACACTTCGAGGACCTCCTGCAGCGTCTCAGTCTTTAGTGTTTATTCGTGGAGATGAAGGATTCGCCGTGGTGGAAGAAGGGAAGCCATTCATTCACTTGTGGCAGACGGGACAGTCTCTGCAGACTTCCAAGAGGATTCTGTGCCCAGGAAAGCCTGGACCAATGGCCATGAGTCCAGACGGAAACTTCCTGGTGGTGGCGATTGAAGAAAAGATCCACGTGTGGCAGCCAGCGACAGGAAGAATTGTGACAGTAATTAGCGCTGGACATTACAGAGCTGTGAAGGTGCTGAGATTCAATGATGATGGGACGTACTTGATAAGTGCTGGAGAAGATGGAATGGTGTTGGCCTGGAAGTTCATTAATCTTGTGTCTGGGGGATCACCGACTCCAACGTATTCGTGGGCTGATCACAGCCTTCCTGTAAATGATGTTCATGTGGGAACTGGAGGAAGAAAGGCCACTGTGTTTTCTGTTGGAGAGGATCGATTTGTCAAAATATACTCTTTGATGACTGGAACGCTTCTGCTGTCTGTGGCTTATCCTGTACCGTTGACTAGCGTCGTGGCTGATAGAGCAGAAATGGGAGTTTTTCTGGGAGCGTCGGATGGAACTATTTATCAATTGAATATCGCCACACCTCCAAGATCTTTGGAACATCATGTGAGCTCTGATGCAGCTGCCGATGGTATCCTCAGGAAGCATACCGAGAGGTAGTTGAATTTTCCTAGCAATAAATGCTGTTATGCTTGTAGTGAAGACAGAGCACATGAATTTAACTTCCTTTACTTTTGGTAGAATTTCTGGATTGACTATCAGCGCAGACGGGAGTCATCTGGCTTCAGCGGATGAAGGAGGTTGGGTTCATCTATGGAGCTTAGAGAATAAACAAGCGATTAAGACTATTTTAAATCCCCCAAGTTCCACTGCCAGAGGAAAAATATCGAACATTCGATTTTGGTTGGGAGACCCTGAAACCTTGAAAGGAGGAAAGAAACCATTAATCGCATTTCCTGATGTGCCAAAATTGATTGAAAGCAGCGATGATAACAGAGAATACATAATGACGGTTTGGAATCGTTTCGACCAATCGTCAACTCCAATGGATGAAGACTTTCACCAGACCAATAATGGGAACACCGCATCTTCATCAAGTATGGCAGAAATTAACAATCTTAAAGTGAAGTTAGCTCGTTGCGAAGACATCAATCGGGGTCTGCATAACTTCTACGTGGAGAATTTACTTGGAGAAGCTCCACCCACGCCCAAGAAGATGAAACACAAGTAGTTTTTAGTTAATTTCATCTCAGGACTAGATTACTCCATAATATTATTGACGTTCTTTTACTTCTTTTTGTACCACTGTTACAAGACGTACAATACGCTTATGCGTGGAGTTTCCTTCTGCCGTATTCGTTTTACAGAAATAAGAATTAGTAATTAAATTTCTTGAATGATGAAATCTGATGAATTGACAATATGTATGCATAGCTTAAGAAGTACTTAAAATTAAAGTGTAAAAATAAAGCAGCAAATATTTTTTGTAATTTTTACTCAATATGTCTTGACGCATCGAGTATTCACTGCATGGGAGCATGAGTATGAAGTGTAGCGGGCTGAGCTTGCAAAACAACGGAAACTGTCGCTTCGTCGCCAGGTTTTCATTTTCATCCATCCATTTCCATCCAAAGTTCGTAAAGAGTAATTTGCTTCATTTGCGTATTAATAGTAATTATTCTTTTGTTGGAAGAACTTTAATTTTACAATTTAAACCTCGTCCTTCAGCTTACCAACAGAGTACAGAGTAAGGTCGTGCATGCATATTCATTTGTAGTAGTTGAACTTGGTTGTGGTTCATAGAAATAAGTGTATTTTATCTTATCAATGGTTTCATTTTAAAGCCTCAATTAAATACTTTGTAAATGTGGGTATTATTATATTTCTTGTCGGTCCAATACTTATTTATTTTTGATTTCAGTAAAAAATGTCTGCTTCCCGAGGAGCTGCAGTTGGTCACAAACGTGGGCCTGTGACAGCTCCGTCGTACGCTTCGCGAGGAGGAGCATGTGCTGTGCTTACAACGTCCACTGGTACTCGTCGAAATCACGAAGCCACTCCGCCAAGGAACACAAGTGGAAGGTCTGCATCGTCGACTTCTCCAGTAGTAGTGAATGGCTGTGAACTTTTTCCAGGAGTTCCAGACTTATCTCGCCTTACTTTAGAACAGAAGTTGGAAATAATCCAGCGACTTATGAAGGGGGAAAATATTTCTGTAGCTGGGTTGGATCAATCCTCGAAGAAAGCACCTGCCGTGAAGACGGTGAAGAACTTGAGCGCAGTGATTGAATGCTCGGAAATTCGAGGACAAGCAGGTGATCGTTTTGTAGAAACTCTGGAGGTGCTAGCTGAAGCAAAAGAAGTGGAAGAAGGTGAAGATCAAACTTTGGTCGAGAAGACTGGAGTGGAGGAAGAATATGAACCGGAGATTTGTAAATTGGTGGATGACCTTATCATTGTTCATGATGAGTACAAGACTTTAATGGAGAGAGCAATTGAAGCTGTCGTGGAGAAGAACTTCGCGGAAACCTTCCCGGAAGGAAGAAGTAATAGAGTAGAATTAATCACATGAATTTACTCTGTGGATCCGGTTGAGAGTTAGAGATTATTTCTATTTAAAATTTCTTACTTTGGTTTTTTAGGTCTAAGTCTGTTTAACGAGATAGACGAGTTTATGGAAACCCTCGAAGCGTTTAGCAAACAAAGTCCAGCAGAGAATATGAAACTGTTTTTCCCAAGTGATTCGACTTCTTCTGAGAAGAAGACTGTCCATTGTCCAGCAGAACAGCAGGAGGATCTATTGAGGACTGTTTACGAATTAAGTGGGATTATGGCTAAATTGGATAAACATATGAAAGGCGATGGGTGGAAAAATATGGAATCCGAGGTTGACGATAAGATGCATCTATTCGTAAGTTTTTTCCATCTCCGCTCTGTTTAAACTATTATAAAGCAATCTAATGTCTTACATTAGAACTCCGCACCAACAAAAAGTAAGAATGAACATAAATGTTAATTACAATTTCAGAGAAAAACGGTGGACAAGATGGAGAGAGACCTGAAGGACGTGGAGAAACGAAAGAAGTCAATAGTTGAAGGCTACTCATTACTCTCTACTTTTGCCAATCCTAATGCAAGCGGAAGCAGTGGAGATATGTTTAACTTGGAATTCCTGAAAGATTGATAGGTTGTTTAGTCTATTGTGTTAAGTCGCATCCAATATGTGGTTAATAAATAATAGTTTTGTACTTTCGAATGAAGATACCAAAATAATCGATGCGTTATTAGGGTTTAATTATTTCTGTAGATGAGATTGACGTATTTGGGATGTAGGAAATTAACGTGTTGTTTTCTATCTATCTCAGCGTGACATTGACTTTACGGTGATCGTGAACTTAACCCTGCCCCCGTTTACGACTAGCGAAATGATGACAGAATGACAGTTCTAAAGAATGTATGACGATGCCATTATTATTGTAACATTCAAATTGACACAAAAGTAGTACTGAACTTGTGACGAAGGAAATGCGATTTGGTATTAGAATGCACACCTCATACTCAGGAAATAATGAGGAAGCATACAGCACTATTAGAGTGGATAGCTAAAATGGTTCTTCTTCCTTCTTACAACAAACTCAACTCAACTCTCTGGATACGCGTTGAACCTGACTGACTTATGAGTAATTCCATGTAAAAACAAAAAAAATTATATCAATCCGTCAAAATCGCTTTTGTTTCATGTACCAATCGTCATAATTTATTGTGATGTGATGCACTTTGCCATTTGCTGAATGTGTAAAGTGATAAAAAATCTAAAACAAAGAAAAAAGATACGATATATACTCTCGAATTTCTTTGATCCACCCATAACACACTTCCAGTCCAACTTTCATCCTTCATCCATCAGAATCAATTAAGACTGCAGTTGTTTGCATTCAGCCCAGATTACCAAAAATGGGAACTCCCAGTTTTATTTCGGTGGTTATTTTGCATTTTCTAGTTCAATTTCTGCAACCTTCAGCTTCCAGTCCCATGTCCCGAAGTGGGAGTGGTTCAAGTGAGTTCAGAATATTTACTTCTTTTGAAATACATAAGTAACTTACCGTTTGTTTTTTGCCTATTCCTTCAGTAAAATGTGGAGAACCCAGCAACCCTGTGTCAAAGAGCAGAAATGGCAGGGTGCTTTCAGGAGCAGACGCCCGACCGGAAGAGTTTCCGTGGATGGTTTCCATCAAGTCGATTAAATCTGATCCAAGTGGAGCTCATTTTTGTGGAGGTTTCGTCATAAACAGCAGACACATCGTGAGTGCAGCTCACTGCTTCCACAAGGATATCCACAGAAATTTGGACTACAAAAAGGATGGGTTTGTGACATTGAACGAAAAATGCATCTCTCTGTGAGAATCACTCATCCCGTCGTTCCTTTCTGTATTAACAGACTTTTATGTTTTGATTGCATGGCAGGTCGGTCAATCCTCGAAGCGTTAAGGTCTTCTTAGGTCAATCGGACTTGGGGGTAACTGAGAATGCAAAATTAGCTTCTATTGAGTACTTGGCGATTCACCCAGATTTCAGAAGAGGGGAAAAAGGTGATCTTCATCATGACATTGCTATCTTGAGAACTGAAGAAGAAATGGTTTGGGAGACAAGCCTACTTCCAATTTGTCTTCCTGAATTTGAAATCAAAGATTACAGCGATTCAATCTCAAACGCAACTGTAGCTGGATGGGGTAGTACTCATTGTCCTAAAGGTGAATTCAGAGCAGTTTGACTTTCAATAGTAGTTCATCTTATAGGTTGGAGTGATTCTATTACAACGTAATAATGGTTCCTTTAGTGAAAGACATGTCGAAAAAGTTGCAGAAAGCGACACTTCCCTTGTGGAAGAATGCAGACTGTAAACAGGCGTACGAAAACGATCGATATATCTTCACTCAGGAAGAATATATATGTGCTGGAGACTTCAAGAGAGACGCCTCACAAGTTCATGCAACTTATTGATATCCGCTTTATTTATTTCACATCTTTATTGCAAACACTTAATTCATCATTATGGTGTTGTGTTAAGTTGAGGTCACAGCAATAGGAGATAACATTGGATTTTTTTTATTTTGCTTTCTTCTGCAGGGCGACTCAGGGTCTCCGTTGATGATACTACAGGACAGCAAATGGACAGCCATAGGAATAGTCTCTTTCGGAAGATTTGATTGTGAGCATAACCTGCCCGGAGTTTACACGAAGGTAGCAAGTTATTTGAACTGGATTCAGGCAGAAATCAAATAGATGTGATTTATACTTCGACTACAGCTACAGTATTAATTTATTTTTCCTGAATGTAATAAAGACTGAACTTTCATTTACTAATGAATCGGAATATCCTGAATTATAATGCATACCTTACGCATCTTCACGCAAAATGGATACTTTTTAATACACAGCAAAACATTCTGCACTATTATAACTTATTTTAGTACAAAATAAATAAAAGCAGAGATATAACTTTAAAAAATTAGAATAAGATGGTTGAAATTGCATACTTTCCTCAACCGTATACAAAACTGGTTCTTTTTTGTACCCTCAACGAGTTCAACTATTAAAGATGTGTGAAAAAGTTAACAAATTTTAGAAGATTGATGGAAAGTAATATGGAATGAAGATGAAAATGAAAAGGACAGCGTTCGATGTTGAGTGACAATGACAGACTGTGAGTAGAAGTCAGAGATACGACAAATGAAAATGAGTCAGGGCGGAAGGAATAGTAGGATGGAAACGGAGTGGAAGATTTGTGCACGAGCAGAACCTGAACTTGACATTGACAATGAAATGCCTTCGATGATTCATGAGAATAATTACTACTTTTCCTCTTTTTCCTAGCAATTTGGTTATGAATTGGTTCTCCCTCAAATTGGGAGTTACATATTTCAATCAATTCCGTCGTTGATCCGTGTTTCTTGTCCGTGCGACTCAAAGCAGAGGCGTCAATGATGGCTGACAAATCTGATCCTCTGCATTTCCTTCCGTAATGATTAGCTGCGTTCAGGTGAGATGTCTGAAAGTACCTTGTTTATAATCTGGGGTATAAATACGTCCAGTCCAAAGATGGAATCATATCAAATGAAGAGTTACATAGGAGAAGAAGAGGAAACAACTTATCCAAATCCAAGCTAAACACAATCCAGAACAGAATGAATATCTTTGTTACAAGTTTAGTGACTTTTCTGTCACTGTGCTACTTGTGTGAGGGAATATCCATTTACGGATCATCTCCTAAAAACGGTACGACATCGATGCATACGGGAGCACGATCCTTCATGTTTTTGACCTGGTATTGATAATTTTTGTGATTTCCGTTGTAATAAAGATGGTCAAAAATGTGGAACTTATGTCGCCAGAAGCGGAAAAATAGTCGGAGGAGTGGATTCCTTTGAAGGAGAATTCCCTTGGATGGTTTCCCTAAAATCATCCGCTGGTCATTTTTGTGGCGGATTTGTAGTCTCAGAAAGACACGTTGTCAGTGCAGCCCACTGCTTTCATCAGGGAAAAGCTGATTCCAATGGCCTTACATTCGACGATAATGGGTCAGTTAACCTTAATCGCAAGTCTAAATCTACTCAATTAATAGGGTAATTTTTATTACACGTTGAATCATACAATCCATTTGTAGGAAAGTGATTCTCTCAAGTTTCAACGCAACAATTGGGGAGTTTGCTTTACAAACTCCAGAAAAGGTTCCGGATATTCCTGTTTCGATTGCCAAACTTGTTGTCCACCCAGAGCACGACGCAATAACCAGGATCAATGATATTGCTATAATTGAACTGTCGGAAGCGATTTCAATTCATCCTAATATTGAGCCACTGTGTCTTCCAACCACCAAGATGTCCTTTCTATGGAATAAGAAAGCTACAGCAGCCGGATGGGGACTGTATGACTACACCCAACTAAGTATGTTTGGATAATCCTTTACAACTGAATTCAATGCACGTTGCAAGTTCTTTAATTTCTACAGACAACGATTGGAAATATGAGATGGATAAGCTCCAAAAGGTGGAAGTGAATATACAAGACACTCAGAAATGCCGTCGGGAGTATTCCTCCAAAGTAAACTACGCTATTCCATCTAAAGGAGTCATATGCGCTTGGAAAGATGGCAAAGACAGTTGTAGTGTTCGTTGATACTCTTGTGGAATCAATAACATCGTATATATCAGGTCGTCTAACTGGGTTTTTGTGTTGTTCTTCAGGGAGACTCGGGTGGACCCTTAATGGTCCTGAAGGACAAGAAGTGGACAGCCGTTGGAGTTATTTCATTTGGAAGCAAATGTGGATTAGTGGGTCTTGCTTCAGTCTACACCGAAATTTCTCACTACAGAGAATGGATTGACGAACAAATGCGTTAACAATCGGGAGTTGACCTCAGCTCAACGATCAACGATTTCTGTGATAATTTATAATTTATTACTTACAAATCTCCGTTGAAATCTTTTAAATATTTTTATAATATTAGAATAATATATCGATGTTAAATGTATTTATTGTCAACGAAGAGTTCATTAAAATTGAATGTCCCAAGGATTTTTCTTCCTACATTTAATCAGACGCATTTATTCGATTTCCTGCAATGCATTGTTTCGTGGAAGGACTCATTAATATTGTAATTAGATGAGACGTGAACTTGGATGAGGATCCGCAGTGCACTGCGCACCAACATTGATAAGTCGTTACAGGATTCATTTTCAGAGGTGGTGATGTTTCAATAGTCTGATCGTAAATGCTACATTTTATTCATCAACGAAAATGTTTAGGAGGATGAAGGAATCAAAAAATAATTTAAACAATCAAAAATCAATTCAACAATCAGTCTGACATTCGAACTTGAATCCACTCCACTTTAAACTAGATTAACGCAACGGTGGATTTGTATTAATATGCTCAGTCAATTATAGTGTCATCTTAAGAAGGGTGTCTAAATGATATAAATTTCAATGGAGAGAAAGATTCGATGTCACAATGCGTCCAGCACTCTAAAGATAGGCTTTGATGAGAATAGGCTTACTTTCTTAGTTATGATATTATTACTACTCTGTACCCGTCACAGGTGTATCAGTAATGCAGGTTGGCAATAAATCGGTAATGTTCACACTTAATAACCTACTAGAGATTCGTATTGAGAAGTTGAATATGCATATTTTACACGTTAGATTTTACGTAATTCGTATACTTCACCTGTACCAATTACATCAACCTTAATTATAAAGCATGGAGCGATCTACAACAGAAATTCGAGTAAAGATAAGAGACAATAATATTATAAACCGTCGAATTCTCCTACAATCTTTGGTAGATTGTCAAACAGAATGAAGTACAAGTTCGTATTTACTATGTAACATGCCAGATCGCTAGATGTTTGATATCTGTTCTGCTTCATCGATGAAAAAGGCCGAGTTCGATGTTAAGTGAGAGTGGCAGTTGAGAGTAAAAGTCAGAGAAGATACGATAAGTGCATGCATGAATGGAAGGAAGGAAGAGTAGGACGGAAACAGAATGGAATATCATCTGCCAAAGAGGAGCACCTGAACTTGACATTGACAATGAAAGGGCTTCCATGATTAATAATGACTTTTCCCCTTTTCCTTATTCATTTGGTTACGAATTGGTTATGACAGTTGTGATTGACTCAAACTGACAGTTTTCCAGTCAATTCCGTCGTCGATCCGTGTTTTTTTTTTCGTGGGACTCAAAGCAGAGGCGTCAATGTTTGCTGAACAATCTGTTCGAGTGCATTTCCTTCCGTAATCATAGCTGTTCTCATGAGATACCTGAAGGCACCTTCTATACAAACTGCAGTATAAATAAGTCCAACCACAATATGAAACTATATCATATCAAAAATTACATGGAAGGAACGAAGTTAGCTAATACAAGACTACCAAACCAAATTCAGAATGTATTTCTCCGTGAGTTTTGTGGCTGTTCTGTCACTGGGCTGCTTGTGTGAAGGAAAAACCATTTACAGATCATCTGCTAAGAAAGGTTGTGGAAACTTAAGTATTTAAGAATTTTAAGCCTTAAAATATTTAATTATGAATTTACTGAATTATTTCTGGTTCATTAATTTTGTTCCAAAGGGGGCCAAAAGTGTGGTACTTATGTCACAAGAAGCGGAAAAATAGTTGGGGGAGTGGATTCCTTTGAAGGAGAATTCCCTTGGATGGTTTCCCTTAAATCATCTGCTGGTCATTTTTGTGGTGGATTTGTAGTCTCAGAAAGACACGTTGTCAGTGCAGCTCACTGCTTTCATCAGCGACACGCTAAAGACAGTGGCATTAAATTCGACGATAGTGGGTACGTTAAACTTAATGGCAAGTCTGAATCCATTCATTAGTGCAGGTGACTAAAATCTGTTTAATTCGTATGATACAATTGTAGGAAAATAATTGTCTCTAGTTTTAACGCAACTATTGGAGAATTCTCTTTAAAATCCCCAGAGACCGTACCAGACATTCATATTCCCATTTCCAAGCTGATGGTCCACTCAGAATATAACACAGATACCAGAAGCAATGATATTGCTGTGATTGAACTGTCGAAAAAGGTTTCAATTCATCCTAATGTTGAGCCATTGTGTCTTCCAACCACCAAGGCATCTTTTCCATTGAGTAAAAAAGCCACAGCAGCCGGATGGGGACTGGATAACTTCTACCAATCAAGTTTGCTTTTAATAATCCTTTGCAACCGACTTAAACATATTTTATAAGTTTGTCTTCCTTTTCTGCAGCAAATGCTTGGAAACATTACATAGACAAGCTCCAGAAAGTGGAAGTGAGTTTACAAGATACACAGGAATGTGTTCGTGCCTATTCCGTTTCCAGACGAGAAGTTCCATCTACAGGAGTCATTTGCGGTGGGAAGAAAGGCCAACAAAGTTGCTCCGTGCGTTTAAAATTTTGTGAATTCAATTTTATTGTTTAGCTGATGTAGATTATCGCGGCTTGTGAAGTAATTTTGTATTGTTCTTCAGGGAGACTCCGGTGGACCCTTAATGATCCTCAAAGACAAGAAGTGGACAGCCGTAGGAGTTATTTCATTTGGAGTATATTGCGGAGAACACGAGCATCCCGAATTCTACACAGATATTTCTCATTACAAAGAATGGATTGACGAACAAATGCGATAACAATAGCGACTAAATTATTCGTGTGAAAATGTAATTTATGATATTTATCGAGCCTCAGCTGGAGGTTTAATATTTTGTTATACATTAATATAGATGTTATATGAACTAGTCAACGCAGAATCCATTAAAAATCTGAACGTTCCAAGCAATTGTACCCCAAAGATTATGTGCTTTTAACTATACGCATTGCATACATTTCCTACC
Organism: Isotomurus palustris; assembly: GCA_034696625.1. Taxonomy (NCBI): domain Eukaryota; kingdom Metazoa; phylum Arthropoda; class Collembola; order Entomobryomorpha; family Isotomidae; genus Isotomurus; species Isotomurus palustris. The sequence continues at coordinate 25,474 of JAQGAD010000521.1, read as the reverse complement.
ATTTGTCTCGTAGAAGGACTCATTAATATTGAAATCAGACGAGATGTGTATCACTTGAATCAGAATTCCGTAGCCACAGTGCAAAGCGTATCATTGATATGTCGTTGAATAGAAGCTAGTTTCAGAGATGGCGATGTTCCGTTAGATTTATCGCAAATTATTGGTTATCAGTCGTTTATGACTTTTAGTTTGATTCATTATCATAAGTACTCACGTAACTCACATTTATTAAGTCAGCGCAACGAATAATAATCTTATTGTATGCAGATAATCAATAATAACTCGGCTTTTTATTTATCAATGTAAAGAAAAGTTGAGTTTCAAGTTTTCTCCAAGACATTTAGCTTGACGATCGATTTATACTTATGACTTTATGACTGTTGGCACACATTGGCTTGAAGTAGAGATTAAACTGTCTGTGGTTCCAGAATCTGTATTGCAAATGTGGGAGAGGTATTGGACGTTATGAAAGTCAGATTTCGGTTGTCGATTCTCAGAGAACAATTCTAAGCGTGAGGAATTTCATAGTAAAAAAAACATACGCGTCCATCATAGCGAGAATTTTTTGTGAACTTACCTGAGTCATTTTTTGTAGACCACAAGTCAGAAATGTAGCGTGATGGTCACACGATGAGTCAATTCGTGAGTAAATGTCCTTGGTTATCCTGTCTGGAGATTCAAACATGTCACTCATTAATACTTCAACATTTCCATTCTAAATAGCGTAGATATTCAGATTTCGAATCCTTTACTAATTTGAAGGACACATTCCTCCCATATCATCGCTTGTAGAGAATTGACCTTTCCCTTAAAAGGGCCGTCTTGTTGGAACTTCGTGCGTACATCTCTCTCCCGGATGGATGCGTCACTTGAAATCTACAGTTTAAATGACATTAAGTCACACAGGCCTAATCTTTAATCCAATATTGTATTTAAGATATTCAAATGACATAAGCTACCAGTTTCATTTTATTCATGAGGCATTTAGCAAAGCACTGCAACAAAAGAGATGTTTTAATGCGCTTCCTATGGCTTGTAGATTGTTTTAAAGTTTAGTTACCGGACTCTTCTTGTTTGAGATATCAGAGACATTCCACAGCCTAGTCGCTAATTCGCAACTACGCCAAATTTCACTTATTTTCTTGGCGTATTTTAAACCATTCTTGCAAGCGGGTTTGGGATTAGTATTTCTTGAGGGATTCGTGTTAGAGAAGTTACCATTCTGCCTGAAGCTGGATCCATTGATTCCTAAGCTTCCCTGGTATTGCCAAGCACTTCCATCGATGGTATCAGAGCTATTTGAGCCTTGAGTTTGGATTGACATCTCTCTTGGTAAGCTGGGAGAAGGAGAAGAGACGCTGTTCCATGGAACCTGTGTTCCATAGCTTCCATCCATATCAGGGACTGAATCTTCAGGGGAGTTGGTGCTCTCTTCAGAGTCTGGTGCATTTGTGGAAAATTCCTGCCATGGATGGGTCGTTTGGTAATCCAACGTGCTGGAAGCATAGTCTGATGAACCAGTGGTTCCTACAGGGCTTTCTGAGGTTACTAGTATTCGTGTTGTGGAATGATAGGACTCCGTTCCCAAATCGAAATCTTCTTTACCTGCTTCGGTTATATCTTCCAGTGATTCAGCTTCCGTTGTAGCAGGCTCTGTTGGCTCTGCAGTAAACTCGTCATATTGACTAGTTGAAGTCTCTGGAATGGAAGGATAGCTGCTAAACTGTCCCAAGACTACACACGGCAACAGAGTGTAAATTATCTTCACGTAGATCGACATTTTTATTTTTCTAAATCAGTTCTGCCATGCAGGGCACAACTTGGGTTATATACATTCTACATTTCTATATTTGACGTCACGAATGATACGTGTATATTTTATATGTATTTGACATGAAGTATTTCTAAAATTCGTGGAAAATAAGTATCCATTAATCGAATGAATTCCATAATGTGAATTTGACATGTTGGTTGTCATAAACTGTGTGAAGAAATCTCAAGTATCATCATTCAAAGTCGTGAAGTTTGGTAAAAGAAGCAATGTTGAATTTTTGGTTGCTCACAATTAGGCGGATGTCAGCAGAGACCAGACTAGAATAAGGCTTGCATAAGTAACCAGCTACATTTTCATGATGTTCAAGATCACGATCTCGAACCGGAAAGCTAAACACACGAGTTACTATACTTGTACTTGTATACGGTCCTTCAAGTCACGGCAAGCAATGCTATGGATAATTGGTAATTTTAATGGGAAATTTATGCGCATCAATTACCTACTTATTAATTTGTGTTGATACTTAATACCCAGATATTCCAAACCCAATTGAAGGAGCAATTAAAATATATTATTTACTATCACCACTCACCACTCAATTCACTGCCAAGTGCCAACTCATCGATTCATTCACAAAACATTGAATTTCAGCCACTGAAATTGAAATCTTAGCCCTGAACCCATTTGCCAGGACTTTTGACTATCCTACTGACCCATTTTTACAAAAAAATTGCGCATTTTCAAACAATTTTTTTTCAGAGAATTATCTCACTGCCGTGTATTCAAATGTAAATTGTATAAACGTTTAAATAAACTAAATTAATAATTCATGTGTACTTGTACACACAACTCACACACAGCAAGCAGGTGTACAAAATGTTCTCCGTCCACAAATAAATCTGTCGTGTAGGTAGCCTTCAAGGATTCCACATTCTTGATTCGTAGAGCTTTACTTCGACTATTGACACTCGACTCAGATTTACAGAGATGCACAACAGATGAGGGATTGATAACTGCGTATGGAACTGATTTATGCATATTAAGTAAACGATTGCAAGTGGAAACAACATAATAAGGAAGCAGCGAACTAATAACAAGTAAAAGTATTGACACCCGAATGCACACAACCTCACACCTTTTTGCAATAAAATGCTCATTACACTTGTCGCAATTACTTCCACTTTTGTTTTTATTGGGAGCTAATTGCTCCCAAAGTAGTCGTTAAAGGAAATCAGCATATTATAGCAGCCAGCGTCTGCTCCTGCATTAGTGAACCTGTGCATCCAGCCTATCCCCAGAAAGACTGCAAAGTTGGTATTGGAAATGATGGGGCCGTCGAAGGTCCTTTTCTGTGGAATTTCATCGATAAGTCTGCCAGCGTGGAATTCGCACCACAGGAGAAGAGTGAGACAACAATTGTGACCTTGTAGGGTGCCAAAATCACCTACGTCTCCACAAGTATATATAGGTCAAAAGATGAGTCTCAATGGCACTTACAACCACACACACTTACACCTACACAGCTTCAACCACAAGTATTTGTGGCCACAAATCCGAAATCGAATCTCCGCTTTCTCCGAAGTTTTCCCTTCCGGTTCCCCTAATTATTTTGTGACAATAACTCCCCCGGGGAAAAAATGGTTCTTCTTCATCTACTCTACATCTCCACCTTCACTTGGTCGACGACAAGTGGAGCTGTTGTACTCCCAAAGTCTATTCCTTACACGGAAGAGTCGCCGCCGCAAAATGACAATTTTATCGTAGAAGGGTCTCCGAATAGTAACGATGAGATCTACAGTAAGTTTTCTGAATGTGGAATATCGAAGCTGTCGCAAGAAGGAGGTGCGAGGAGGACTCCGAGGATTCTCAACGGGAGAGAAGCCTTCGACGGAGAGTTCCCTTGGATGGCGTCCATTCAGCAACCGAAGGCTGGGAGTGCATCCAGTGCATCGTTTCATAAATGCGGAGGGAGTATCATTGGTCCCAGACACATCCTCTCTGCTGCCCATTGTTTCTCGTAAGAATTAATTAATCATTACTAATTAATCTACTCCTCAACTGAGCCTTAATCTTTGAACCCACAGTGATAGTGTGGAGTCCGACTTAACAGTTTTTGTTGGAGGTCACCACCAACAGAAGTTGGAGATTCCGCGAGTGCAGCAACTCAAAGTGAAGAAAATCATCAGACACGAAAACTACACACGGCCGCCTGTGCGAGATGACATTGCCATTTTGATTCTGCAGGAGGAAATCAAATGGAGCGACTACAGACGAAGCATCTGTCTGCCTACTGAGACATTTTTGTATGGGAATGTCAATGCGAAGGCTGCAGGATGGGGACGAACTTGGGGAGATGATCCCTTCGTTTACCACAACTCCAATTCCAACAATGTACACAAGTTTACAGAATCTGAAGGTGACAATTGGACGTATTCAGATTATTCACCCGTCCTCAAAGCTACTAGCTTGACAATCATCAACAATACCGAGTGTAATGAAAGATACTACGGAGAAGTTTCCTGGATTGGAGACTCCAAGATGTGTGCTGGAGCGTCGGATCTTACGGGAGATAAGATTCCTGGCGACACAACTCAGGGAGACAGCGGAGGACCTTTGATTGTGTTGGAGGGTGAGAGGTGGGTCCTTGTGGGAATCACTTCCGTCGATTACAAACTATTCGACCCTACGCCTGGAATCTACACCAGAGTCTCAGAATACCTTCCCTGGATTCTGGAGCATTTACAAGAAGACTGACTACACAACTATACTCGTTGCTTTACTACGAACATTTACTTTGACACTTTACGATACGTACTTAGACATATTTATCTTTTCATGATACTTTTTGGTCACACGTATTTTTATTCAAAATAAAGCTTCGTATCAATTCAACCTTTGTTAATATCCAAGTTGTTTTTATTGAGTAAAGTGAAAGCTACTCTCATGAAATCGATGCAACTTATAAAACGTCGTTACTTCAGATGAAAAAGGGTTTCCTCATTGGTCCGATTCACAGTATAATTCAGAATGCAAGGTGCATTTGATAACGATTCCATTGATGCAGTGGAGGTACGCTATTTTTTGTATGCAAATGTGCAATCTGTTCCTCGTTTACGAGCATCAGCAGTGTATAAATAGAAATAGAATATGCTTTTTGCATGTAATGCAACTTGACCTTCGATCCGTTTTTGCTAACACTCAATCACTGAGGATTCTATTGTTACTTTGTTATTAAGCTTAAGAGGTTGTGGATGAACGGAGAAGCCTACCTTCATGGTACGCAGAATACGGTTGACCACTGAAAAGGTGCGGAACACTGTTAGTCGAGATATCCAGACTTGTATAATGTTGCATATCAAATCATGTTCTCTTGCAGCTTTAGGGTGATTTTCTACGCATCTTATGTTCATCGAGACAATTGTCTACAAATGTTCCACGTGAAACTTGAAGCAGCAGAAGCCCCACCCCTCGAAGACCCATGCTGAGTTCGCTTCATCTTGAGATTTGAGACTTGAACTGAGCTTCAGCCCAGTTGTGTCCAGTAGTGATTTGTAATCTCTCGACAATTCAACATGCATCTCCGGTGCTTCATAAGTTTTCTTCTGATCATTATCGTATTCCACTTCACTCGTGGAAACACTCAAGATGACCTCTGGACTCACAAAGTATTCCTGGACAGAAATGTGACTATTTCGTGGAATAGTTCGGATAGCGAATGGCTGGTGATGGAAATGAGTGCTCCTGTCAAAGGCTACGTGTCTTTGGGATTCTCTCCTAATGGACAAATGCGAGGAAGTGACATCGTGTTGGGCTGGGTTGACTCTAGTGGAGTTCCTCAGCTCCTAGTAAGTCTGGAATAAAACTTGGATTGCATCAACTAAACCTAAAGTTTCATAATGCTATTTAGGATATGTATGCCGAAGCTAACACAACTCCAAAGAAAGATGAACGCCAAGATTACGAATTGTTATCTGGAAGGGAAGAAGGAAGGGTGACGACTATTCGTTTTCGAAGAAAGTGGAATACTTGTGATGACCTTCATGACATGATGATAGGGGTATAGAAGTGAATTATGAATTAGTTAATTAAATATTCGGTCTTCGGTGCTAATTAACAGAGAATATTAATGTACACGCAGAATGATACTGTGAGGCTTATTTGGGCCATAAACGACGAAGATCCTGTGGACGATAAGCCCAAATACCACAGTGAAAGTCGCGGTGTTCGACGAGTATTCGTGAGGGCCCAAGCTCAGCATGTTCCTTTCCCTGATGAGACGATGGATCCGTCGATTAAATCTTGGGATGTTCGGATGGACAAAGTCTGTTGTATACTTTAAGCTACGTGAATTCTTTAACTAATCAGAGCTTCCTTCTGTTGGTTTAATTCAATACAGAATGTCATTGATAAGGAAGATGACATTTACTTCTGTAAGATCGCAAAGTTTCCCAAAATGGATAAGAAAAACCATTTAATTGGGGTAACTAGAGAATTTGCAATTTATCTGGAGGAATAATGTGCAATTTCTGAACTATTCGGTAAATCATTTTGTGTAGTATCGACCTCTGCTTCAGCCTGGAAATGAGTTCAGCATCCACCACATAATTATGTACGAATGCATCGTTCCTCAAGATGAGGAGTCGGAAGGGACGAGGAACGGAACGGAAGGTGTTTTCGAAAAATACGTCGACCATCCCGGGGGGAAGTGTTACACCCCCAACATGCCTCCTCAGTGGGGACAATACTGCACGTCCATTCCTATTCTGTGGACTGCAGGGTCAGAAGGTGCATTTCAGCGTGCTTCTATTTACATATTGTTAATAACAGATTATTTTTTGAAGCAGTTAGTAGTATAGTCATACAAATTTCATATACCACAGGAAACATGTTTCCAAGTAATACTGGAAATCCTCTCGGGGAGGAACACGGAGGCACAACATATTTCATGTTTGAAGTTCATTATGATAATCCCCAGTTGAAGTCATGTGAGTTTTGATTTGTAGTTGATGCATAAAATCGAACCTAATTAATCAAAATTATGTACAGTCGTTGACAGTTCTGGTTTCCGTCTTTTCTACACGGACAATTTGAGAGAATTCGACTCGTCAGCGATTCTTGTGGGTCAGAAAATCTCACCGTTTCATGTAGTTCCCCACGGAATGTCTTCCTTCACTAGTGTCGGCTACTGCACGTCTGAATGTACTTCTCAGGTAAGACATCTCCGCTAATAAATATTAATAAGAGTATTTTTAGCGTAATGAGGAATTCATCCATTGACAGACAATTCCAGAGGATGGAATTACAGTGACAACAGTTTTACTTCATGCCCATTTAGCTGGGAAACGAATATCCCTTCGACACATAAGAAACGGGGAGGAATTATCTCCACTTGCAATCGTAATAATAAATATTGATTTAAAATGAAATATTAAAGCGAGCTTTAGGAAGCATGGAAGGTGTTTAATAATTCAGGAACACAATTACGACTACAACTACCAACAGACGAGAGTTCTGAATCCCCCCAGAAAGATTCTTCCAGGAGATGAACTCATTACCGAGTGCGAATACAACACCGAAGGCAAATCCAAACCAGCTTTTGTACGAAAGTAGAAATGATTGGAAGAACGAGGGAGGTTTTTTCTAGAAGAATCCGATAACAAACCGAATTTATAAACTTTTCAGGGTGGATTAGGAACACGAGACGAAATGTGCATGGCATTTGTGTACTACTATCCCAAAATCGAACTTCAAGAGTGCAAAATTCAACAAGAATTCAAATCATTCCTCTCCAGTTTGGGAGTTGATAAAGTGGAAGGGGATATTTTACGGGAGTTAAATATGCCTTATGAGCCAAAGTAAATTGGGATTAATTAGTATCAAAGATAAATACACAATAATTAGAAGTTTAATGTTTTATTGTTTGTGTAAAAAAGACCCGACCAGAAATCAGACTACGGGGATAGTCCGTTCTACCTGAAGAACAGTAGTTATGAAGAGCCATTAAATGCTTTGGATGCGATGTTGATCTCTGATCCGAAAGAAACGGGGGCGGACACAGTGGGAGGACTCATTAGATCGATGAATTGGACTGCTGAGGGAAAATCCATCGAAGAAAAATGGCTGGAAGGAAAGCATTATGCATTTTGCACAGGTCCTGTCAAAAAACGGTTTCCTCTAAAGGTACTTTTAAAACTAAACTATACTCGTGATTATAATCTGCTAGTTTACTTAATTGGTGTTCTATCATGCAGAATTACATAGTGTCACTACCGAAATATGAAAAGTTTGTGGAACCAAAGGACGAGAAATGTGCAAAACCTGTTGTTCCGAGAATGGCACCGTATGAACCGAAACCATCAAAGCCATTCAACATTCCTGGACATTCTCCACCTCTCCGTTCAACACAATTCGATTTAAGGCAAAGACAAACGGTCAACTAGTTTGGAGTTTTAATGTTTGGTGTAATTTTGATTCTACTTGTTATAAGGTTACATTTTCAGACTTCAGCTGGTTTTTTTAACCATTTCTAGTTACTTTTGAAGATTGTCTAACTATATTTTTTGCTTTTGATACCTTTCATGTATTATTGCCTGTATACTTTCATCTTGCTGACTATCGACCGTTAAGTCTACATAAATTCTAGACAAGGTTTATTAGAACTTTCACTGACAAGTATCTGTTCTTTCCTGGAATATCGTTTTAGATCGATACTTCAAAGAATTGAATATTCCTATTACACAAATGCTTTCAAATTAAGAATATTTTCATGTGTAGGAAATAATTTTATGATTTAATATACTTTCTGGGTGACAGGGTGAAATTTTAAAGTTGAAGCTATCTTGAATCATATTCCTCAAAAAACATTATAAATATGCATCAAACATTTATTCCACTTTCTCTCGTGTATTGAAAAAATAAATGAATACAGACACTGCTATACTCAGATGGCTTGTCACTCAACGAGGGTGGTCTTTATTTTTAATAATTCGCAATGAAATAACACGTATTGCATGCAAAAAATATTTGCTTCTTAGACTTCCTGTGGCTCTGCTGGTTGTTGTCCGCCTTCCCCATGAAATATTCAGTTTAATTTCTCATATTACTCGTCCGCAGACGGAGGGTCATGAATTGTAGATATAAAATAATGTGGATTTGTCTCTGCCACGTCGTGTCTAAGACGAATAAGTCTCCTCAAAATGTCAGGTCACTAAATATTGTTGACGCCTCGTAATAATAAAATGCGCTTTTCAAGAGTCCTCATCGCCGTTACACGCTCAGCCTACATGTCGTGCTTAAATTAACTAACTAGATTCTTACACCACCACAAACCACCATTGTAAATGGGCAATAATAGGACAGTTAATGTTGTGGAAGAGAGAATTCGTCAATTCGTATTGATTAGGAGTTACATGAATATTTAATTAACATTTTGTCACCTCTCGTGGCGTGAGACTTTTATGGAGTGTGTAATTTGAGTTTAGGGTATTTTACTCGTGATAAACAAGCGTTATAGTTATGTGTATTCAAGTAGCAGTGTAATATTTGATTTAAGTTGCGTCAACTTTCTTCTTGTCTTGTATCCTTCTGTACACGTTCTCTTGTCTTCTCTCTTAGAGTTTAATCAGCCAACAGCCAAGTTAATTATACCTCAGTCACTTAAAAGGTTCTGCATAGTCCAGGTTGGTCGGTGGGATGGAAGTATTAATAAAAGTTAAACTATCAGATTATCAAAGGAGTATCTCAGTGGAATGAAGAAAACCCTGAAATTAAACTAACCATATGAAAATACTTGAGATACTTCAAGAAGACGGAGAGAATTTCCCAAAGTGGGGGGAAACCCAATAGTTCCATGAATATTTAATTCTTCATTTTACTCGACAGTAGCTCACTCATCAATAACTCAGTGTATTTCTTTTACTCCTTTTAAATGGGAGGTTCACATTTCACATTATAAATGAGGAAAATGTATTACATAATCACATCGAGTGACCCAATTGGGTGCCTACAGCCTTTGTGCATTGACTTGTGTCAAGCATCAGAACTCACTTTTAAAGATGTCTAAGGTTTGCTTATGTGCATAGTTAAATTATCATTGGGATTGGCGTCTTCTACTGTAATCAACTGACTTGTACTTTCTCTGATGTGCTTTCTCTACATAAGTTTCGTCATAGTTGTCTTTGTATGCATTAAAACCATTCATATAATTAGGATTCTTTGATTCGTATCGTTCATAGTGATTCTTAGGATGAGTTAAATGATCTACTATAGGTTTTTCTAGGGTATCGTACTTTCTCCCATTGTTATTTTCCCTTGGAAGCTCTTTGTTGTTATTATTATTAGCCTTATGACTCGGCAAGACTTTTCCACTGGAGCCCACACCTTTCTCTTCTGCTTTCATGTCATCTTGTAAAGGTTTCCCACTCGTTTCATTGAGTAGAAGAGACAAAAGCGATCCCAGGAATCCCAAAAGTCCAAATGCGAAGAGAGGAACGGAGGGCCATTCTGAATGAAGCAGTGGAATTCTACTAATTAACTTCAGTCCACACTCAAAATTAGTAGACTTTTCATCGGGAGACTTACTCGAGCCCAGGTAAGCAATCTGGGGAGCAGCCATTCCTCCGAAAGTAGAGGAGACACGAGACACTCCAAAGCCCATTGTTCGTATGGAGAGAGGATAGGACTCGACAGTGAGAACCCGGATGGAAGACCTCGCGGCAGCCACGCAGACTTTCCCCAGCAAAACGGAGACAATGAAGGTTCTCTGGTACTCAAGTGTAGCAGCCTCATTGAACATTTGCAAGAAAGCCAATGGGAGGAAGAACATGGCTGAAATGGATGTGACCATCACCAGCGCCTTTCTTCGCCCCAGTCTGCGTGCATCAGATTAAGTTTCACTCATTTCCACAACACAAAAGCTTATTATTTTATATCCTACTGAAATCGATACGCACAAACAACCTATCTAGTTTCTCCTTTCAGCAAAATGAAAAACACATTCTAAACTTCATTTCAAAACTAATTGGAGTTTAAATATCCTAACCTTCCATTCTCTTGTGTCTGACGTAAACTCATTAAACTCTTGCCTAATTGTGCAAATAGGTAAACTACGGGTAAAGGGTGACGATGGAGAATGCTAGGGTGCATGAAAAGAATCAATTTGCAATTGCAACGCGTGGCTTTGTGGCAAGTTCCCCAAAAAGAACACACAGCCACAGTCACACACACACATACCGATTATTTATTAGGAGAGCAGCTCGAAACCCAATGCAATCAGCGAATCCCGAAAGAACAGTCATGAGATACGGATCAATTCCGAAGTTGCGAATGTTGTAGCTGAGTCCGAAATAAGTGAAAGCCCAGCAAAACCAGATGCCTATGAAAATTAGCGTTTTCCCCCGGACTTCTTTCCTCCGGAAGAGATCGACGTAAGTGTAGCGCACTGTTTCCTTCTCTCCTCCTCCTCCTTCTTGTTCTGCGATGTCCTTCAGGCAACTCAGACCTCGAGGCCTTACTCCATTTATGGCGGCTATGTAATTGAGCACATTTCTGGCTTCGTCTATCCTTTTATTCCTCAGAAGCCAACGGGGACTTTCGGGTAGAAATCTGTGGGGATTTTTATTTACGAGCTTCGACTTGATGTTGCATTCATTTTTTATTGGTGAAGATGAGACTACTGTCTTAATCTAATCTTACGGGTAAACGAATATGACAGTGACGAAAGGAAAGGTAGTGGCCCACAAGAGAAGTCTCCAAGGTTGGATGAAATAAGCAAGCACGCCTAAAAGCATTACTCCTTCTCCTAAAGGACCGAGACAACCTCCGAGTTGTCTCCATTTAGGAGTTAAAAATTCCATTGTGTAGATCCCATTTAAACTGAAATAACCTGAGTGAATGATTCATGATTGAGCTAGACGTGTTTGCTTTCCCAGGGTGGAGAGACGGGAAACCAGACAGTACTTCTTACCTGCTAAACCGATGCCGCAAATAAACCTGGCTACAGCGAAAGTGTACGGGTCAGTTGCCAATGCTGACATGGATTCTCCCACGGTCATGATTATCATTAGCAGAAGGAAAGTTATTTTTCTCCCGTACCTTTACGAAACGAAAGAGAGTGCTTACGGAGAAAGTGGAATAACATGGTCGAACTTAATTGGGCTTCGTTACCCTTATTCTATTCTTACCAGTCGGATATTTGAGGAGGGATTGTGTTTCCAAATAGCATACCAAACATTTGGATACTTGTGATGGATGCAACTACCCAAGATGAATCACAGATTAAGTTCCACTAGGAGAAAGTTATTTATATGAGCAGTTATTAATTTATTATAGAAGAAATCTAAAAATATTTTAGTATATTTTATACTTCTGAGACGATGGTGAAAGGGGGTGATGATTGAGTTCCATTGCAGTCACATATTTCTTTAGAAGAAACGTAGCTACTGATTCCTTCCTGTGATTGACATCTCCAAACAGGGGGAACCGCACCTGAATCGAAGTTCTTTTTTATTACAGTTCACTTGTCACATTTATTTGCACTTAGGCTTTTTATTGTGATTGAACTGTACCCACAAACACAGGAACAAATGCAACAAGACCAGTAGGAATCTCGTAGAAGAGGATAAATGTTAACATGAGCACTTGAAATCGACCGAATCCACCTTTTAATGTGTAATAAAATATGTTAGTTTGATTGAGACAAGAGATACTCTTAACAGTTTAAATAAATTTACCAGTTTGCTCTAAAATATCTTCGAAATTCTTTGGCTTTTCTTCTTGAGACTCTTCGTCGTCTGATTCTTCGTAATTTATGTGTTTTTTCGACATTTTGTACAGTTCTTTGTATTGGAAGCTACTTTTAAGAAAAACTAAAAAATGTGCTATGGCATGTAGAAAGATAAACTAGCTAACTTTTAATTGGAGTGTCGCAACTCAATTTCTGTACAAGCATTTTCTAACCACTCCAAGAAGCAAATGAATCCAAGAATTCGACTAATCTTGCGTTTTTAAGCAAACTAGGTCACATGCTGACCGAGACATTGAAGAAATGGACAATTACCATGCAAATTATGATGAAGAGAGACATTTGGTTTCGCGTGATGATCCATCAGTCGCCCAATAAGATGCTTTATTCATATGCCACTCGACTTTCCTTCTCCTGACGTATCATCATAAGTCATAAACTCCAAATAAATGACAACGTGCTTTCTCCAACAGAACTATTAAACCCATAGTTCCCTTTATTCCTCCCTTTGTGATTGCATTCTTTCCCACTTCGTGCTTTTTCTGTAGTTTTGCTGGTCCCATTGACACATCCTTTTCTTTAATTTACATCCAACTGACAAAACAAGTAATCGATCACCTTGAGAATGAATGAATGGATAGAGTCCGTATGCATAAAGTGTGCCTTTCTGCTGATGTTACTGTACAAAGGTATGAAGGAAATAACGACTGGATAAAAAATTAACAATCTCAAGTGCTATATTGTGTATTGTGTCTTATGCCACGTTTGAAGGCCGAGCACAGCCATCGAATTGACACCTTTCACAGCCACTTGACTGTGATTAATTGAGAGATCTTCTCCCATTTAATTGTCTGCAGTAAAAAGACAGTAATGGTTCATCTCTGAGCTAAATGGTCATATTTTAAAGGGTTTATCAATCAAAATCTACATTTCCTCTCTCCTACTACGCCCTGTGTAATACGTGAGCAAGCATCAAAATACAAAGTAGAAGAATTATGAGGTTTTTTCCTAGCGACGTGTGTGTAAAATACCGTCAGTTGAGTGCTTATTCACCCACGTAACAACATTCTTTATCGATCCTCTGTGTGCATGTGTGTATAGGTGATAGGAGATTTCGAGACAACATAATGTCCAGCCACAAGAGCCCCATGCATACAATGTTATGTTGGAGAAAGGCAGGAGTCCAAAAGCATATTATTGGAGTGCAAGCTCAAAGCTGAACAATTCCAGTGTCAACTGCCGTGGATCCCTGTGCACAATAGAATGTCACGCGACGAAAGTAAGTACACAAGCAGCAACAGCAGCAGCAGTAATAACAGGCGTACGTGAAGCTTAGCTATCTTTCCGATTCTTTCCACACAGGTCTTTAGGGGAGAGAAAGAGAGCTTCCCCTCTGCTTTTGTGTAAAACAACTCGCACAAAGCTTTTTCCCTTATGTAGATGTCTACTACATTACTACTATTCTGGGTAAAAGGCACACGGTGGAGGTGGAGGCCAATATGGTGGTGAGGAATATTACGTGGAAGTTCTTAAAATTGTATCAGTTCGATAAACACTCAAAATAGGGGATCAGTCAGAGGTGCAATTTTATATATGTGATGATGATGATGATCGTAAGCTGATTAAAAGAATATGTAAAGAAAGAATTAAAGTTTCAGAACATTACCTCTCCTTCTTCTTCTTCTTCTGTTAAAAAGGAAGGGTTGTTGGAAGTTGGAGGTGGAGTAGCCAAATGTGTCCTGTGGAGAGATTCCTCAGACTTCTTTTAACAAACGATGAGAGTAAGAACATCCATAAAGAAAGTCTAGTGACTCGCTGTTTGCCCAATCATAAAACAACTAAATCACTAGTCTTCCAGACAGATGTTCTTTTCTTTAGAAGAGAGATGTTAAGAGGAGCAGGGAGACGGACGGCCAATCCCAAGACGATGAGGGAGAAAGATGCTACTGAAAACTTCCTTTTGAGAAGATCAACTTCTCCACACGCAATCCACATCCACTCACACAATCCTTTGATATGCCTTCGTTTACATAAACTTACATCGTTAACTTCTTCAAGTGTTTGGGCATATAAGGTCTGAGATTTGAATTTAATTAAACCCTACCTACGCACAAACTTAAGTTACACTCGAGAGAACCCAAACTTCTCCTAGTGATATTCTACTTTCTACTAAACTGCAAGCTACAGACTACAGAAACTCTTATTACCTCAGCATCAGCCTCCACTTATGGAAGCACCCTTAGTGACAGAGGAAAACCGTACTGTGCCGGTGCTCATGGATGCATTAAAAATGAGACAAAATGAAGGGAAAAGTGTTCATGTAATTGAATATGAGTGTCTGCTCTCTTTCGACTTTCTCCATGGAGGAAAATATCTTGGAGGCTGGGATATGTAACTAAAAACTAAATAAGAAGCACACAAAAGCATATCATTGTGAGTAATGAAACCAAGAGAGCGAAAAAGAGAGATTGATTCCTTACCTGTTGAGTATATATATACGTGTGCGTTACAGTTAAGAAGTGAGAGAGCACGGAAGCAGAGTTTTTTCTGTTGAAAGGCTTCTTATTCGTCTGGTCCCAGGGAAATCATATAACTTTCTCTCTTATTAGCTTTTAGATGAAAGTTAAAGTAAGAAGATGTAAACTTTGCAGCAGCAACAACTTTTTTGTTTCAGCTTGAGCGAACTCCGAATTGACACTGATCAAGATAAGCCTACGGTAGTTCTTTTATACAAGTTGTTTGAACTCTGCAAATCCAGACATCCATATCTTCGGTATGGATTCAAAGCCTGAAGTAATGAGAGCAACTAGTTGTTGAGACTTTCCCCGATTCTCTGGATGGTCACCTCATTTACTTGGGCCCATAAAAATTACACACATCTACTATATATACACGTCAACACACACATACAACGTACGCAGAAGAGATAGAAAAATACAATTGCGGTTGTATTCTCTAAAATAATTCACCGTCCACAGGTATCTTATCCATTATTCGTATTCGTATTGATCCAATACTACTAATAATTCTCGTTTGAATCCGATTTTTTCTACACGTACTTTATCATCCCACCTTAATAAATGTATTTTTCCTGTGTGACCACCAATCCCTGCACTGCTGTAGGGTTACAACTACAACCTACCTATCATGTAATACTACACAGATACACAAGGTTTAAAGTGCACATTTGTCATGCAGGTTATTTGAAACAATGTAAGTAGAGAGTAGGAGTACAATTTTATTTGTGTGTTTTAGATAAGTCCAACCCGAGTTTTAAAAGGGTCTTCCCATTTTTTATCGGCTTAAACTTTTCTATATGTGTGCATATGTATACGAATGTATGGATAATACGTGTAAGTACAAAGTGGCAGTTTGAAAAAAAGCTTACGTAAAGTTATTTTCCAGGTTCTCATTACACAAAAGCTTTCTCCGCCTCCAGTAATCGTGTGGAGAAACAATATTGTGTGAAAGAGACTCGACAACTTATCATATCAAACACAACGTTATACTTTAGTGGGATTATGGATTATGCCTAGCACACAGTGTGTGTATGGTTTTTTCATGTCAGTCAAGAGACAAACAAAATCTTCACTGAGCACTTGAGATGGACAATGGGAAGTAGGTGTGTAGTAGAAGGAAAGTTTTAGGAGACAACTGTGGCATGGATATTCTCTCTCGATTAGTAATACTGTTTGTGTGAGAGACACCCGATCCAGGTATTATTACCAGGAGGAAATTATGACATGGACGGTTTTATTATATCCCCTAAAGAGATATGAATATATGTGTATGTATAGAGAGAGACAGAGGTGTTTAAATTACTCTCGGCTGCAGAATATTATTCGAAGCCCTTTTCACCCATCAGAGGAATGAAAGCATGCAAACGGAAAGTGACGGAGCAGAAGTGACAGGATGAAAGTGTGTACTATATAGTATATCTGCAGAGAGATAGCTAGGTAGGTACTTGTGTGTGTCTACTGCACTTGAGATGTTTGTGAAGCAGTTAGTAGATGAGATAGTTGATGGTATAGAGGAGTGGTGGTCTGGTGGGTAGAGTTTTGGTTGTTGGTAGTTGGTAGGTACTTGTGAAAGTAACTTCCTGGAAAAGGAGGGATACAAATAATTCATACGGGGTTGGTCCGTTGCTAGAGAGTGGGGATACAAACATATCCCTCCGTCTCGCGGTACAACTTGCTTTTCTACTATAGATTAAGCACCGAGTATCGGTGGTAGTAGGGATGGTGGATTTAAGACCTTATCTTCTCATGCAATAAGAAATGCACACACACACACAAACACGCTTTCGTACACATTTCCATACTTTCGAATTTTATGCATGACAAGCCATACTAAATAGCATTAAACCCTGGAGCAGCAGAACCGGAGGACTCGAGGTCTAAAAGGTGATATGCATGTGTGTGTGTGTTTGAAGCCTTTTTACGGTACAAATAATCATGATTGCTGCTGCTGGTGGTGAGCATTGCGTGTTAGGAAGAAAGAAATTTGGAATTTTTACGCCCAGCACAGGGGGACTCCTGTAGAAGTCTGGAATCCGTGCGAATTTACTAAGTTTGCTTTAAATAGTAGAAGAAAAGAGTGTGTAGGGTAGGAAGGATATTCTGAGGGGAAAGTCGTCCAATCACAAATATTACAATGTAGTGAACCTAGTGAACCAAGAAAGGCTGCCTAAATTCGGGTACAAAAGGAGCTACCTACTAGTACCTACTGCCTACTAGTAGAGTATTCATTGTTACTTGGTGGTCTTTTAATTGATGCCAGCCAGGTGTGCTGAATTCATGCTAACAGTGTAGTTCCCATATGTCAAGCTAAATGCTCTCGTGTAGCTCTGTAGCTTACTAGCGATTCCTGTGTACACTAATACTACTAATTATATCTCATTAAGGTTGCTTATAATGATCGATTGAATCCATCGAAGATCTTCAAAAATTGTAAACCAATACAAGTACAAGAATCTCGAACCCTTCTCCCAATCCCTATTACAGAATCGAGGATTTGTAGATTTATATGAAATTGCTTTATTATTTTTAGAAGAATTATGTATTGGCCTTAATTTTGAAACTGGTTAATGATTCGCAACTTGGATAATGCCTATGTATGATATAGAAATTTAGAAATCGAGCATTGATGATGTGTTCTACAGCAAGGCATTGCGCAAGATACCTAAGACCAAAAATTAATAATGCTGTTAATTATTCACGGAAGCAAATCAAATTAATTGGAGGATGAACAGAAGCTTCAGAGAATAGTCAATAGTAGTGGTTTTTGTTTCCCTATGTTTGAAACAACGAAGTATTCTTGAGAGCTTATTCTACACTTAATACTTGTGCACAACTTGAGTTGAAAGTGTATGAAAAAGTGCATGATTAAATATTCATGAGGATGTAGTCCTTTTCCATGTTAAGCAAGTATTATTCCGGACAGGAGCCAGAGGAAGATTGCTATCGACGTGAATAAGTGCCTCTATAGCCAAAGTCGGTGAAGTTTAAAAATACTTTTAGTTGTGGCGGAGAGGATCGCCAGAAATGCCTAACTGTCTTTTTCCATGCCTTTGGATGACTTTTACCCTCCCTACGCTTTACATCCCCTTACAATACCTTTAAATCTTGCCTGTTGCACTCTAAAACTCTAAATGCTAACACGCTTCGAATACTGAAGCACATTTTAAGCAGGAAATGTCCGAGTAGCCAAAGTTGCAATTTATTTTGCTACAATGTGAGCGGAATACGAATGGGATGTGTGTGTGTCGGAGATTTAAGAGATTATACAAGAAAATTGGTAAATAGACCATTAACAGACGGGAGCCCAGGCAAGTAAGTAATAAGATCGATTTTGATGTCGGAATCCAGCTAATAATCTGCTGATTGGTTACCTGCCCTAATTAATCTGTACAGCTCTAATAATCTGTACAGTGTACAGCTCTAATAATCTGTACAGTGTACAGCTCTACTAATCTGTACAGTGTACAGCTCTACTAATCTGTACAGTGTACAGCTCTAAAAAGACTAAAGAGTTATCAAAAAGAGAATCATTGCCTTTGAACCTTTGAATGAAAAAGTAAGACGAATGAATGGGGGACTTTTACATAAAAAGAGAAAGCCTGGTTGACAGTGATTGACATCGACGGTAAAAGCAATTTTGTAGCAAGTCGTTGAGGAAACCGCATTTCCCTTCTTTCACTTCCTTTCCAGTGGAGAGAAGGTGTGTGAATGGCACCTGAGAGAGGCCGACTGGGCAAATAACATGAATTCATGGAAAAGAAGCCTCATCTTACAACATTTGATCTGATTACCAGTGAATAGAACATGGCATGTATCACGTGGGTTGAATGTCGACAAGACTAGCACAATAAACTGATAGAGAGAACTTTTAATCCTAGATTTCTTTTCTGCTCTATTGTCTCTTTTTGTGACCATTCATAAAAGATTAACGCAGTGAAAGATGGCAACCGACAAAAATCGACGGACTTCCATTTCTCTGCCCCATTTCCAACAGTCTGCTGATTCAAATAAGAGTTTTGGTTTTGTAAGTCAAATGAATATGACGGGGACTGAGACTGCGGAGGACTTGATTGTTCGATACAACGAACAATTTAAAGAGTACAAGAAAACTCAAAGTCAAGATTCTTTGTCTCTCGTAGGCGAACCGGAAGATGTAAGATCTTAAATATTAAGTCAGTGACTGATCAGATTGACTTCTGTCATTTAATTCCTGAGCAATATGGGATGAAACTTTAACTGTTTGATGTAACAGATCGCAAGAGTTAAAGAATGTCGTAGAGTTGCGTCTAGACGAACTCTTGTTGTATGCAGTCTGGGATTATGGGTACTTGCTGATTCAGAACATTCTTCTCAGCTAAAATTATAACTTTAAAAACTTTTCTAAGGTCATCAGTGTCGCAAACTTTTACGTTTGGCTGGGAATTTTTTACATTTGGCCAACAAATTTCGTTGAAGAACCCAGCAGGCAGGGCAGGACTAAGCATGTCCTCACCTGGGGCGGAAAATACACGGTGCTTATCTGTTTCACGTCTCAGCCTTTCCTGCTAGGCGCTTGGGGTATTATCGGAGCTTTCTGTGGTCGAGATAAGGTACTTAAAGGGGTAAGAGGAATGCCAGTTCTGGCTACATGACACTGTACCACATCCGACATAAGTAGCTATGAAATAATCTCCTAAATGGGTTATCATTTTCAGTTCTTCCTGACTGCCCCTTACATTGCGCTGGTTTCTTTTTTTTTCCTGGGCCTTTTCGTCTATTCGATGATGGTTCTCTCTCCTCAGACAATCGAAAGATCGATGGACATACAAATAGGGCAATATTATCAAGGACATAATTTCTTAGATGGTACGAATCCCATCAGAGCTTGGGACAAACTACAGACTTACGTAAGTTCTTTTTCATATCACCTAATTGTAGGAACGCTAATTGTATTTCTAACTTTTCATGCTAGCATTTCAGTTATACTTAAAACACCTCAAACTTCAAATACTTATTTACAATTTTAGCTGAAATGTTGCGGGATCACTTCAAAGCAAGATTGGTTAAAGGCCAACATTTATGAGCTAACACAGAAAGTTCCCGGTAGCTGCTGCAGGATTCCTCACACAAACAAGCCAATACCAAAGGTTTGCATGATACCCGACAGAATCAAAAATTTACACAGAGTTATATTTTTTGAATTTCTAAAGACAGATAAAGCAGATTTGGAGAAATGTATACGAACCGGAGGACCAACGTGGGACAGAGGATGTAAAAGCATACTTTTCAGTTTTTACCAACAAAAGGGAATACTTACGACAGCCTTCAATATCGCTACCATCATATTCACAGTATGTTGTTGTCTGCCGATTAGCATTTAAAATATATAAACAATTTTCTAATGTCAAATTTTTTCCGCAGATTTTAGGAATTGTTAACGGAGTTCTCTATTACAGATTCAACAAGTAAGATTTTGGTTAGTAAAGACGCAGGACCGATCAGATTGTAAGTTTGCTTTTGTCACAGGCAACTTTACATTGAAGGCTTTGAGTACACATGGAAGTCGTACTTCTGGGAGTTACTTCCAATAAAGTGCTGCATAGCATGTTGTTGCTTGTGTTTGAAAAAGAAGAAGACAAGCAAAACGAATCCAATAGTAGTGAATACCGAGAAAGCCCTATCAACAGAGGAAGCTAGCGTACTATACAAAAATCCTATAGCTCATATGCTGTCAGACACACAAGTGAACCCTTAAGTTTTTTGGTGACGTGTTGTAAAATAAAGTGTTTGGTTGAAAGTAAAGTAAATGAAACAGGTAAGGAAACATAATTTATTAAGGTTCAAACGAATATTAAATGAGATAATAGATGCAGGATCTACAAAAGAAACTAGAAACTAAGCTTATGAATACTTGAAAGCCTCAAGGTGAGGGTCTGTATCGAAACCCAAAATGACTTTGGTATCATCACAATAATCTCTGATTGTATGACTGATTACCTCAGTATTCCCTCGAAAGAGGAAATAGCCTCTGAACTTGGTATTATTAAGGAGAAAAGGATACCAGACCTTATTATCCAGCCACATATTTTCGTATGGAATTCTTTCTTCAGTGTACCACTGCGGTTTCATTTCTTCAGTTTCCTCGGGTTCTCCTTGGAAAGTGGACGTTTTAAAGACATGCACTTCATGAAGAACAGACTGACCAAGCCATTCATAATCAATCACGGCGATTTGTTGTAGATCCTCAGGATTCACCGAAAGACACGACTCTTCTTCAAGTTCTCTGAGATCACACACAGGATCTCATGAACCAACCAAACTTACTCTACCTTTGAAGATGCGACTATCAGTTTTCAGTTATTAATTAAATGCTCATACCTTGCTGTTGCTTGAACAATTGTTTCTCCAGGGTCTAATTTTCCTCCGAATCCATTCCACAGTCCGCATCCAAAACTCCGCTTCTTCAGACCCAGCAGAACACTATTGTCCTTACACACAAACGCTAGAGTCAGAACCTTTTTGGTTTTTTCGTTGCCTTCCTGAATCAAACACTTCGGAACATCCCGTGTCATTTTCAGTAATTTTTTGCCACAATCTTTAGCTGGTAAATCTTCCCAGAGAAGTCAATATCCCTACAAACAAAAATCCAATCATTTAATTACAAAACTGGTAAGATTTCGACAATTTGACAGAAGTTAAATTATCCATATGCTGCTATTACAACACTATTATTATAAACCCTTCACCTTGAATTTTGCAGACTTTCATGCAATAATCTAAATTCTCAGACTTGCTTCAATGAAGTTTCTATAAAAATTGAAGCTGCCTGATCGTTCCTTGTCTCCAAACTTTTACTGAGCTTTCTCTGGGGAGCTTGAAACAGCTTGTTAGCTCAAATGGCTGAAACACAGTAAACGACTGAATTAATACAGAGTTTATGTGAAAGTGAAGCCACACGCACTTCAGAGGTTAATTAATTAACACCCAACTAATGAGAAGGTAATTGGATAAAGAGAAGACAAAAGGAGTGACTTTGCCTGGGAGTGAACCTTTTTTATGCGAAGAGGGTAGTAAAGTTCGGTGGTTGCTCCGTCCGACGTCTCCTTTCAATCGATGAGGCTTCCTCCCTTCCTTCTGCAGCACCAACGTCCACCACCACCTCCTCCCTCCACTGTCACCACCGAAAAATCCGAAATTATCCGAGTTTTCAGAAGGATTTCCCGGAGATCGAGGGCTCCCTCCAGCTCCAAATCCGCTTTTCTCCACTTCTTTCCTTTCTCTCTCCCCTCTCGCCTGCTGGACAAACAACAAAACAAACGAAACCCCTGGAAGGGGTAACGCAAGACTGGTTATCTCGTGTGGCGCGAATCTCACCCATCGTGCTGGAGAGCAATGCAGCAAAAACACCAACTTTTTGTTTACGATTAAATCGTAGTTGGCGAAACCAAACCGCTGACTGAGAAAGCTAGCATTGGTTTAACCTACTAATTAAATCGAAATTTGTATTTTGTTAATTCGAAAGAGTAAATTGGCCATGGAAAAAGACTCGGATATTCCGAAGGAGATTCCTTTGGACATCCAAATGGCGGAGGTCTCTGAGAAGATGCAGAGGCTGAGCCATTCGACGGTTGGAAGTGGAGGAAGTTCTTCCGGAGGAGTGGCGACGGGCCAGGGCACTTCAGGGACGACTGAAGGGGAAGTTGCTCCTGGGGAGGGAGGTGCTGCTGCAGGGATTTCCGGAGTGTCTTCATCTTCTGTGCCGTTGGTGAATGTTGAGCAGATTCTGGCTGGAGTAGACGCTGCAGGAGGTGGTGACCACAATGGACCTATTGTAATGATCATCGTGGGAATGGCTGGGTCAGGAAAGACGACATTGACGCAAAGACTGACGGCTGAATTAATGCAGAGGAAGTCTCCTCCTTACATTGTTAATTTGGATCCAGCTTGCAACGACCCACCATATCCTGTTAACATTGGTGAGACATTTTTAGACACGGTGTATAACAAGGACAGTACGGATCTTGATTGACATTGGGTTTTCCAGACATTCGAGATGTCATCAAATATAAGAAAGTTATGGAAGCGTATAACTTAGGACCTAATGGGGCTATTGTGACTTCACTCAATCTGTTTTCCACAAAGTTTAATGAGGTATTAATAGAAGGCTAAAAAATTGGTATTTAAATTATCACGACGGATATTATAGCTGCATTGTTTTTTAGGTGTTAGCGATCTTACAGCAGAAGCGAAAGACTCATCAATACATTATTATTGACACACCCGGACAGATTGAAGTATTTACTTGGAGTGCATCAGGGAATATCATAACGGAATCTCTAGCAGCGTTATTTCCAACTGTGATGATATACGTTACTGACTTAGTCAGTAATATGAATCCTATAACATTTATTTCAAATATGACATTTGCGTGCTCCATGTTGTACAAAACTAAACTACCTTTAGTTATCGCCTTAAATAAGGTTAGCTTAGTTTACTTATTCATTTAACTTACATGCGGTGTTGATATAATAATGACTTATTAAAATATAATAATATTATTGGGATTTCAGTGCGATCAGGCCGATCCAAAGTACGCAAAGGACTGGATAACGGACTTTGAAACATTTGACGCAGCTCTGAGACTCAGGGATGATTACTCTGCAAACTTAGCGTCATCTTTAGCTCTGACATTAGAAGAATTCTACAACAAAATTGACCATACTGTAGTGTCTGCGTTTGATGGCTATGGAATGAATGAATTTTTCTGTGCAGTGCAAAAAGCTGTTAGTGACTATGAATTGTAAGTTCTGTGGTTCTGTCATTATGAATGAAGTACTATGCATATTAATCAGTTTTGATAATTAATTGAATGTTTAGGGTGTATCGTCCAATGTATCAAAGTCAGATAGAAGAGAAAAAGAAATTGGACGAAAAGAAAAAGCAAGCACAACTAGCTAAACTGAAACGAGATTTGGCTTCTTCCGTTGCAACTGAAGATGAGGAGGATAGTTGCTTTGTCATGTCAGGCAGAGATGCAGGTGCGGGATTGAGTTTAAGGTTGGATGACGCCAACGATGAAGACACTAGTTCTGACGAAGAAAACCCCCCAGTGACAGGTATTTAATGAACTAAATACTTTATCTCGTTTTTCTTCGGAATGTTTCATAATATCTTAAAATTTTTGCAGAGGATAATGAGGAACAATCGTTTGGAACTATGTTCGCTCAAGAATCTGAAAGACGGGTTGAAAAAGAAAAGGTTGCTGGACAGTCTCAGAATTCAAACAAGTGATTGGGTTGTTCGTATTTCATTTTACTTGAATATATTCAATTACTTTTGTACTCGGAAAGTATTATAAGAACTAATAAATATCCTAATTAAAAAACCTCTTTGAAATCGACAATATTTCATTAAAACTGAAACTTTGAATTTCTTTACTTTAAACACACCAATTAAAATAAGTCCAAATTTCAGGTGCCTTGGGACTGACCACTAGGGATTCCTACAGGAGGTGCTGTAGCTGTAGGTGTAGGTGGAAGCGATGAAGGACCAGAGGACCCACCAGGTTTAGTGGCACCGGACCCTCCTGCACCAGCAGCTGGAACTTGCCCTTGTCGCTAAATAATTTGATTACAACAATAAGTTTAATATAATAACAATTGAAACTGCTTGTAAAGTTGAATTGTGGATGCAAAATAAATATCCTTACAGTAGCAGCTGCTGCCAGCAACTGATTTTTAGTTCTTTCCAGCTCATTAACTTTTGATCTTGCATGTTCTGATCGGTGCCAGGCCATCTGCAAAGTCTTCTGAGCAGCATAACTAGACCCTTCATGAGCTTGCCCTATGAACCAAATTATAAAGTATTACAGGTTCGAATTTAACGGTAACAAAATAAAGGGTTCTTTCAAAGGTTTCCTCACCTGTGGACACCTGCGTGAGATAATTGATGTGTTTAGTCATTTCCAACTCGACGTGATTCAGTGTCTTTAGGAAATGATTTGTGTGAATGTCAACTTGCTTCTGACTCGGCTTATCTTTGCTCATCTCTCCCAGTACTTGTCCTATAATTCAAAACAAAATGCAAATTGTTACAGTTCAGTAGGCACATAAAAAAAACGTCTACAGCCCAAAGAATTTCAGAACAAACTGACCAGCACTTTGAAGACACCCAAGGATATCCTTTTCCACGGCTTCCAAAGCCGTCAGCCTTTCCATAGGAGCTGTCATTCTAACTTCTAACCGTTGATCCCTTTCCTATCGAAACTTCACTTCTAAAAATAATACCTTTCCGACTCTCGATACACTTAACACTTCACAAGGTAAAGTTAAATATGGATAAATTGATTACATCGACAGATTCAAAGGTAGACGATACAACTCGTGATGGCCAGAGTTGAGTGATTGTTGTTGATGTGATGGTTTGTTTTGTTCCATCGAACCCCAAGCGCGAATTTACCGG